>PISX010016595.1:0-45708 GCA_004024625.1 Mellivora capensis
AAAAATAGCACTAATATATCGGCATTCACAATATTAAAATACTAAAGTTTTCTGCTCTTCTAAAGACACCATTCAACCCATACATCTATGTTGATTTTGACAAGTGTGCCAAGTTCATTCAATGGTGAAAGAATATTGTTTTCAACAAATAGTGCTAGAACAACTGGATTTCCACATTAAAAAAAAAAGCAGGATTTCCATGTCACATCATCCATATAAATTAACTCAAAAATGAATCCATGACCCAAATATAAGAACTAAAACCATAAAACTCATGAAGGAGAACACAAGGGCAAATCTCTACAATATTGGATTTGGCATCTTAGATATAACAAAAAAGGCACAAATGACAAAAAAAAAAAAGCAGTTAATTTAGACTTCATTAAAATGAAAATTTGGGGGCATAAAAATACATTGTCAAGAAAGTAAAAAGATACCCTACAGATCGAGAGAAAAATATTTGCAAATCATATCTACTAAGGTTTTAATATCCAGAATATATAAAGAACTCCTAAAATACAACAATAAAAGCTACCTTAAAAATGGACAAAAGACTTGAATAGAAATTGTTACATTGAAGATGTATTAATGACAAATAAGCACCTGAAAAGATCCTCAGCATCATTAGTCATTAGGGAAATGCAATCAAAATGACAATGAGATACCACTTCACACCTACTGGGATGATTACTTAAAAAATCAAGGCAAAATGGTAAGTGCTGGTAAGGATGTGGAGAAATTAGAACTCTCACACATTGTGGACAGGGATATAAAATGGTGCAGTTGCTATGGAAAACAGGATGACAGATCTTCTAAAACTAAACATAGAATTACCACGTGACTCAGCAATCCACTCCTACATATATACCCAAAAGAATTAGAAACAGGGATGCAGAGAGATACTTGTATGCCAATGTTCATTGCACCAGTAGTACCAATAGCCAAAAGGTAGAAACAACTCAAGTATCTAGCAATAGACAAATGGATAAACAAAAAGTGGTATACATACCGTAGAACAGCAATAAAAAGAAATGAAGTTCTGATACATGTTACAAAATAGATGAATCATGAGAACATACTAAGTATAAGAAGCCAGATACAAGGGGCGCCTGGGTGGCTCAGGGAGTTAAGCCTCTGCCTTCAGCTCAGGTCACGATCCCAGGCCTGGGATCGAGCCCCGCATCGGGCTCTCTGCTCCGCAGGGAGCCTGCTTCCCCCTCTCTCTCTGCCTGCCCCTCTGCCTACTTGTGATCTCTCTCTATCAAATAAATAAATATCTTTAAATAAAAAAAAAATTAAAAAGAACCCAGACGCAAAAAGACAAATATTATATGATTCCACTTCTATGAAATATCCAGAAATAGGCAAAGTAATAAAGACAAAAAGTAGATTAGAAGCTACCAGGGGCTGGGAGAAGGAAAGAATCAGCCATTACTGCTTGATGGTTATAGAATCTGTTTGCAGTAATGAAAAAGTTTTGGAAATAGGTAGTAGTGATGACTGCACAACATTGTGAATATAATGGATACCACTGAACTGTACACTTAAAAATGGTTAAAATGTCAAACTTAAGCTCACACATGCACATGTGCACACACACACACACACACAAGTAAAGGACATTGTTAAGAAAACAAACATAAGCCACAGACTAGGAGAAAATATTTGTGACATGCAAGAAAGGACTTGTATACAGAATATAAACCCTTACAACTGAGGAGTAAGAAGACAAAATTTAAAAAACATAGTCAAAGAATTCAATAAGCACTTCACAAGAGTAGGTATGTGAATTGCCAATTAGCTCATGAAAATATTGGTCACCAAAGAAGTGCAAATTAAAATGACTTCACATCCATTAGAATGACAGAAAACAAAACACGACAATACCCAGTGCTGACAAGGATATGAAGCAACCAGTACCCATTAATTGCTGATGAAAATGGTAAATAGGACAACTGCTTTAGAAAACATCTGTCAATTTCATATATAATTGAAATATACTTACCAAAACCCTTGGCAATCCCACTCTTAGGTATATACCTATGGAATATGAAAACATATGTTCAGAGAAACACTTCTACCAAAGTGTTCATAGAAGCTTTACTCATAATAGCCAAAAACTTGAAACTCAAATGTCCATTAACAGGTGAAAAGATAAATTGCTATATTTGTATGATAGAACAATATCTGAAATAGGAAGAAATGAACTACTGATATAGTAATATATATATATATATATATATATATATATATATATAGTAACATGGATGGATAAATCTGAAAATCCATATTCTCAGGAAAGAAGTTAGACATAAAATAGTATCTATCCTACAGAAATCTGTTCAGTGGCTGGGAGGAGTCAAGATGGCAGGAGTCAAGTAGCAGGATGAGATGACATCAGGTAGCAGGAGATCAGCTAGATATCAAACCATTCCAAACACCTACATATCCAACAGGAGATCAAAGAGAAAAAGAGCAGCAATTCTAGAAACAGAAAATCTACCACTTTCTGAAAAGTAGGACCTGTGGAGAAGTGGATCTGAAGTGACGGGAAGATAGACTGCGGAGGAAGGGCTGGCTCCCAGCAAGCAGTGGAGCAATGGAGCACAAAATCAGAACTCTTAGAAGTCTGTTCCACTGAGGGACATTACTCCAGAGGCTAAGTGGGGGTGGAGCCCTTGCCTGGACAGCATGGTCTCAGGTCCTGCGGGGTCACAGAAGGATTGGGGATGTCTGAGTATAGCAGAGCTCACAGATATCAGAGCAGGGAAGCCAGCTACAGAGATGGAGCTGAGGAGTGAGCTCACAACTCAGGGTTACCTTAAATTGTGATCTGTGGCACACTCGGGCTACTGCTCTTTGTTCGAATCACAACCTGAGCAAATTCTCTCTTTCTCTCTCTCTCTCTCTATATATATACATATATATGTAAATTTTTCTTTCATTAAAATTTTGGGAGGTAGTTTCTTATAAGAGACCAAAGTACTCCCAAAATCAAGCGTGTGGCTATGTTCTGTTCACCAGTCTAATATATATATATACATACATACATATATATATAATCTTTTTTCTTTTTCTTTCTTTATATATATATATAAGGAAATATATATTTCTTTATACATATATATATATATATACACATATATATATATATATATATATATATATATATATATGATCTTTTTTCTTTTTCTTTCTTTTTAAAAAAATTTTTTTGAACTTCTTTTTACCCCCTTTCATCTCCCCACAATTTGGGGTCTCTTCTGATTGGGCTAATGCACATTTTTCTGGGGTCTTTGCCACCCTTTTAGTATTTTATTCTCTCGCTCATATATTCTTATCTGGATAAAATGACAAGGTGGAAAAACTCGCCTTAAAAAAAAAAACCACACACAAGAGGCAGTACTGAAGGCTAGGGACCTAATCAATATGGACTTTGGTAATAGGTAAGATCTAGAGTTCAGAATGATGATTTTCAGGGTGCTAGCTGGGCTCGAAAAAGGCATGTAGGATATTAGAGAAACACTGTCTGGAGAAATAAAAGCCCTTTCTGGAGAAATAAAAGAACTAAAATCTAACCAAGCTGAAATTTAAAAAGCTATTAATGGGGTGGAATAAAAAATGGAGGCTCTTAATTCTAGGATAAATGAGGCAGAAGAGAGAATTAGTGATATAGAAGACCAAATGACACAGAATAAAGAAGCTGAGCAAAAGAGAGACAAACAACTACTGGAGCATGAGGGGAGAATTCAAGAGATAAGTGATACCATAAGACAAAACAACTGGGATTCCAGAAGAAGAAGAAATTTAGAAAGGGGCAGAAGGTCTATTGGAGCAAGTAACAGCAGAGAATTTCCCTAATATGGCAAAGGGAACAAATATCAAAAACCAGGAGGCAAGAGAACCCTCCTCAAAATCAATAAAAATAGGTCCACACCCCATCACTTAATAGTAAAATTTACAAGTCTTAGTGACAAAGAGAAAATTCTGAAAGCAGCCCAGGAAAAGAAGGCTGTAACATACAATGGTGAAAATATTAGACTGGTAGCAAACTTATCCAGAGAGACCTGACAGGCCAGAAAGAACTGGCATGATATATTCAGAGCACTAAGTGAGAAAAACATGCAGCCAAGAATACTATAACCATCTAGGTTCTCATTGAAAATAGAAGAGATAAAAAAGCTTCCAGAACAAACAAAAACTCAAATAGTTTGTAAACACCAAACCAGCTTTACAGGAAATACTAAAAGGGGCCCTCTAAGCAAAGAGACAGCCTAAAAGTAGTAGACCAGAAAGGAAAAGAGACAATATACAGTAACAGTCATCTTCTAGGCAATACAATGGCACTAAATTCAACCTCTCAATAGTTACCCTGAATGTAAATGGGCTAAATGCCCCAATCAAAAGACACAGGTATCAGATTGGATAAAAAAAACAAAACCCATCAATATGCTGTCTACAAGAAACTTATTTTAGTCCCAAAGTCACCTCCAGATTTAAAGTGAGGGGGTAGAAAACAATTTACCATGCTAATGGGCATCAAAAGAAAGCTGGGGCGGGGGGCAATCCTTCTATTAGATAAATTAGATTTTAAGCCAAGGACTATAATAAGAGGTGAGGAAGGATACCATATCATACTCAAAGGGTCTGTCCAGCAAGAAGATCTAACAATTTTAAATGTCTATGCCCCTAAAATGGGAGCAGCCAACTACATAAACCAATTAATAACAAAATCAAAGAACACATAGACAATAATACAATAATAGTAGGGGACTTTAACACCCCCCTTATTGAAATGGACAGATCATCCAAGCAAAAGATCAACAAGGAAATAAAGGCCTTAAATGACACACTGGACCTGATGGACATCACAGGTATATTCAGAACATTCCATCCCAAAGCAACAGAATACACATTCTTCTCCAGTGCACATGGAACAGTCTCTAGAATAAATCACATCCTGGGTCACAAATCAGGCCTCAACCAGTACCCAAAGACTGGGATCATTCCCTGCATATTTTCAGTCCACAATGCTCTGAAGCTAGAACTCAATCACAAAAGGAAATTTGAAAAGAACCCAAATACATGGAGGCTAAAGAGCATCCCACTAAAGAATGAAATTAAAGAATAATTTAAAAATTCATGGAAACAAATGAAAATGAAAACACAGCTGTTCAAAATCTGTGGGACACAGCAAAGGCAGTTCTGAGAGGAAAATATATAGCAATACAAGTCTTTCTGAAGAAACAAGAAACGTCCCAAATACACAACCTAACCTTACACCTAAAGGAGCTGGAGAAAGAACAACAAAGAAAGTCTAAACCCAGCAGGAGAAGAGAAATAATAAAGATCAGAGCAGAAATCAAGGAACTAGAAACCAAAAAAACAATAGAACAAATCAATAAAACTAGGAGCTTGTTCTTTGAAAGAATAAGATTGATAAACCCCTGGCCAGACTTATCAAAAAGGAAAGAGAAAGGACCCAAATAAACAAAATCATGAATGACAGAGGAGAGCTCACAACCAACACCAAAGAATTACAATTATAAGAACATACTATGAGCAACTATACTCCAGCAAATTTGACAATCTGGAAGAAACGGATGCATTCCTAGAGATGTACAAACTACCACAACTGAACCAGGAAGAAATAGAAAACCTTAACAGACCCATTATCAGTAAGGATATTGAAGCATTCATCAAAAATCTCTCAACAAACAAGAGCCCAGGGCCAGAGGGCTTCCCAGGGGAATTCTACCAAACATTTAAGGAAGAATTAATTGCTATTTTCCTGAAACTGTTCCAAAAAATAGAAATGGAAAGAAAACTTCCAAACTCATTTCATGAGGCCAGCATTACCTTGATCCCAAAACCAGACAAAGACCCCATCAAAAAAGAATTACAGCCAATATCCTTGGTGAACACAGATGTGAAAATTCTCACCAAAATACTAGCCAATAGTATCCAACAGTACAAGGATTATCCACCACAACCAAATGGGATTTATTCCAGGGCTGCAAGGTTGGTTCAACATCTGCAAATCAACCAATGTGATACAATACATTAATAAAAGAAAGAACAAAGACCATATGATACTCTCAATAGATGCTGAAAAAGCATTTGACAAAGTACAGCATCCTTTCCTGATCAAACTCTTCATTCAAAGTGTAGGGATAGAGGGCACATACCTCAATATCATCAAAGCCATCTATGAAAAACCCACAGCAAATATCATTCTCAATGAGGAAAAATGGAGAGCTTTTCCCCTAAGGTCAGGAACATGGCAGGGATGTCCACTATCACCACTGCTATTCAACATAGTACTAGAAGTCCTAGCCTCAGCAATCAGACAACAAAAAGAAATTAGAAGGCACCCAAATCACCAAAGAAGAAGTCAGACTCTCACTCTTGGCAGGTGACATGATACTTTCTGTGGAAAACCCAAAAGACTCCATTCCAAAACAGCTAGAACTTGTACAGGAATTCAGTAAAGCGTCAGGATGTAAAATCAATACACAGAAATCATTGCATTTCTTTATACCAACAAAAGACAGAAGAAAGAGAAATTAAGGAGTCAATCCCATTTACAATTGCACCCAAAACCATAAGACACCAGGAACAAACCTAACCAAAGAGGCAAAGAATCTGTACTCAGAAAACTATAAAGTACTCATGAAAGAAATTAAGACACAAGGAAATGGAAAAATGTTCCATGCTCCTGGATTGGAAAAACAAATATTGTAAAAATGTCTATACTACCTGAAGCAATCTACACATTTAATGCAATCCCTATCAAAATCCCATCCATTTTTTTCAAAGAAATCGAACAGATAATCCTAAAATTTATATGGAACCAGAAAAGACCTCAAATAGCCAGAGGAATATTGTAAAAGAAAGCCAAAGTTGGCAGCATCACAATTCCAGACTTCAAGCTCTATTACAAAGCTGTCATCATCAAGACAGTATGGTACTGGCTCAAAAACAGACACATAGATCAGTGGAACAGAATAGAGAGCCCAGAAACAGACCCTCAACTCTATGGTCAACTAATCTTTGACAAAGCAGGAAAGAATGTCTATTGGAAAAAAGACAGTCTCATCAACAAATGGTGTTGGGAAAACTGGACAGCCACACGCAGAAAAATGAAACTGGACCATTTTCTTACACCACACACAAAAATAGACTCCAAATGGATGAAAGACCTCAATGTGATAAAGGAATTCATCAAAATCCTTGAGGAGAACACAGGCAGCAACCTCTTTGACCTCAGCCACAGCAACTTCTTCCTAGGAACATCACCAAAGGCAAAGGAGCAAGGGCAAAAATGAACTATAGGGACTTCATCGATATCAAAAGCTTTTGCACAGCAAAGGAAAGTCAACAAAACCAAAAGACAACTGACAGAATGGGAGAAGATATTTACAAACCACAAATCAGATAAAGGGCTAGTATTCAAAATCTATAAAGAACTTACCAAACTCAACACCCAAAGAACAAATAATCCAATCAAGAAATGGGCAGAGGACATGAACAGACATTTCTGCAAAGAAGACATCCAGATGGCCAAGAGACACATGAAAAAGTGCTCCACATCTCTCATCATCAGGGAAATAAAAATCAAAACCACAGTGAGATACCACCTCACGCCAGTCAAAATGGCTGAAATTAACAAGTCAGGCAATGACAGATGCTGGCGAGGATGCGGAGAAAGGGGAACCCTCCTACGCTGCTGGTGGGAATGCAAGCTGGTGCAATCACTCTGGAAAACAGCTTGGAGGTTCCTCAAAAAGTTGAAAATAGAGCTACCCTATGACTCAGCAATTGCACTACTGGGTATTTACCCTAAAGATATGAATGTAGTCATCAGAAGGGGCATGTGCACCCTGAATGCTTATAGCAGCAATGTACACAATAGGCAAACTATGGAAAGAACCTAGATGTCCATTAATAGATGAATGGATAAAGAAGAACTGGTATATATATACAAAAGAATACTATGCAGCCATCAAAAGAAATGAAATCTTGCCATTTGCAATGACGTGGATGGAACTAGAGAGTATTATGCTGAGCAAAATAAGTCAATCAGAGAAATACAATTATCATATGATCTCCCTGGAGGAAGTTGAGAGGCAAGGTGGGGGGCTTAGGGGTAGGGAAGGAAAAAAGAAACAAGAGGGGATCGGGAGGGAGACAAACCATAAAATACTCTTAATCTCATAAAACAAATGGATGGTTGCTCGGGAAGGAGGGTTAGGGAGATGGTGGTTGGGTTATGGACATTGGGGAAGGTATGTGCTATGGTGAGTGCTGTGAAGCATGTAAACCTGATGACATTGGCCTGTACCCTTGGGGCTTATAATACATTATATTTTAATAATGGAGTAAAAAGTTAAAAAAAAAAAAGAAGTCTGTTCAGTGGTCACCTGGAACAGAGGATGTGGAAGATGGACAACAGGCATCTGTGATGACACAAATAATCTCTACCTTGATTGGGAAGTTCATTAGTTAAGCATACATGTGTCAAAATTCATTAAACTATACATTTAAAATGTGTTTGTTTGCAAAGTATACCTAAAGAGTCAATTAAAAAAATACATATTGTTTGATAGGTGATGGGGATTAAAGAGTACATTTAATGATGAGCACTGAGCAATGTACAGAATTGTTGATCACTATATGATATACCTGAAACTAATAGAACACTGTGTGTTAACTACACTGGAATTAAAATTAAGAACTTAACAAAATTTAAGAAGAAATTTAAAAATAAAAATACTTATCACTCAAATGCTTAAACAAAGAAGACTTATTTATAATTGGGTGCAGAATAGTGTTTTTAAGGATAACCTAACCATAAAAAACGGTTAATTTATTGGAAAGATCAGAGTACAGGAATATTTTAGCATTACTGAATAGTAAAAAGGAAAATCCGTCAAAAACTTTTTATATAGAATCTGTATTCTATATATACATTCTGTATTCTATATATACATGCGTATATATACTAGTTCTCAGAAACTTAGAAAGTTAAAATTCCCAAATCTGATGGCAAGCTGTAATAAACAGGCAATTTTCAGAAAAAGAAATGGGGGCACCCTCAGGGCTCAGTCATTAAGCATCTGAATCAAGCCCTGCATTAGCCTCCCTACTAAGCAGGAAGCCTGCTTCTCCCTCTCCCACTCTCCCTCCTTGTGTTCCCTCTCACTGTCTCTCTCTCTCTCTGTCAAATAAAAAAATAGAATCTTTAAAAAAAAAGAAAAAGAAATGAAAAACAAGTGACAAAAATATGAAAAGATACTCAATCTCATTGATAATAAAGGTAATGCAACTTTAAATCTCAATGGTAATTTTATTTCTTAAGAGATTGGCAAAGCCTGTGCTGGTTCGCAATCCTGGAAGCTTCGCGAGGGGGTGAAGTATGAAATTGCTACCCCCACTACTGACAAAGAGGGCAGAGAGAGACAGAAGTAAAAGGCAGACCATTCCAGAAAGGTAGACAGTGAGTATAAGGGAAGGAACTTACCTACGTAGCTTGTCCTGAGCTGCCACAAGAAGAGCAAATCTCAACACCCGCTTGCCAGACCCTTAAGAATTTATATAGAAGCCTTAACTAGGCTCAGTCACCGAATACCACCCACGTGATCTCAATTACACATTATTCTCTCACAACAACCTGCTTTAATGACTCTGGTGGTGAGGATGGTGGGCAGAACATGCATTCCATGGGCAGGGGAAGGAAGCAGAGCCTCTGATCGGCCAGGTCCAGCTACCTGGTCAACCAGAGGTCATATCCTCTCTATGACCTCCTCCAAGGTTTGAGAATTAACACTGTATAGAAGAGAAAGTGTTTTCCTCTTTCTTTCAAATATACCTTGTTCATTTTTCTTAAGAGCTATTTGATGGAATGATGAAAATTTAAATTGTGTGCACAATTTTTACAGTATTTCTGGCCTAGTTATATAGTTTAAGGAGCTGTGTGTGTATACTCAGTAAGTATTATTTGTAAAATAATAAGAAGGTAATTAAGTATGAATCAAGATGTAAATGGTGAGCTGAAATTTAAAAAGCAAGCAGTATAAATATCATATATGCCAAACATTCATAGAAAAATAAGTGGAAGGACAAATTGTCAATGTAACAGTAATCTCTTAAATGGTGGTAGTGATGAGCCCTTTATATCTTTTTGTATTTTTGTAATTTTTTTGTATTGTATTTTGTATTTTGTATTATTTTGTACTTTTATACTTAAAAAATTAGAGTTAATCATAATTCAAATCAGTGCTTTCTCTTATAAGGCCAAGCTTATTGTCCATATTTTAAAGATAAATAATATCCCTTCTTATAGTTAATATATTCTTTGTTATAAGACTATATCAACATTTTAGATAAAATTGTTTAAGGAAAATAAATTTCAAAAAACTTAACTCTGAATTTACATCATTTTAATTATTTGTAGATTTGATGAAGTTATAATTCCCACTACATTTATAGATTTTAGTATTCTCTTCTGTGATGTACACATGAGAATATTCACCAAAATATACTCTGCTCTTAAGTATTTCCCATAGTTGTATTTATTTAATTCCCAAAAACTGTATGGTTAATTTCTGATACAAGAAAAATTATTTTATAAGACTTCATTGATATTTTCTTTATTTGCTCATTCTTTGTGCATAAAATTGACCATCCTTTTTCCTTTGTTTTTCAAATTTATTTTCTTAAAAACAGGCTTTTTTTTTGAGAGAGAGAAAGAGAGAAAGAGATAGAGCACATGTGCTTAAATGGAGGGGAGACAATCTTAAGCCAACTCCACAATGAGCATGGACCCCAACATGGGGCCAATCCCACAACCCTGAGATCATGACCTGAGCCAGATGCCCAATGAACTGAGCTATACAGGTGCTGCTCAGTAACAGACATTTTTGAGATCTGAAGGATAAGGTGGCTCCTTCGGTATATGTGCCAAACATTTGCATCGATTGGCATAGGCTCACCATTCCTACCCTCATCTCTGCTTCTTCTTGAATACAGAGAAAAATACATCTCAAAGGACTCACCTGCACCTGGGATTTGGGATGTGTAGGGGTCTTAGCTAATCTTCTGGTCTGGATACTATGTAGGGCAATAAAGACAAGGACAGTTTGCTGCCTTCTCCTGCAAGCAAACAAAGTCAAGGCGCTCTGTTTCTTTGCTTTTGGCATACTCAGCATGTGTGCTTGGCCACCAGCTCTGCCTGCAGTATTGAGAGGCCGTCCCACAGGCAGCACAAGTGGCAGTAACTGCAGCTTCTTGGCTTCCGGAATACAGCTGTGACCATTGTCCTTGCACTCTTCAATGCTGCGGGAGCCCATGACTCCCATTCTTCCATGTCTTTTATAAGCATCAAATTTCCTGTATTAAATTCTTTTCGTAAAAGTACCTAGGCGTTTTCTGTCACTGAACATTAACATCCAGAATATTTGGTATTAGAAGTAGTGGGGAGTAGGGCAGGGTAGAAATAAAATATAAAACAGGTACAGAAAATAAAATATAAAACAGGAAATAAAATATAAAATAAAATATAAAACAGGAAATAAAATATAAAAATATAAAACAGATAATATGATTATCATGTTGGTTTGTATTAGCTTCTCTCTGCAGCCTTTAACAAAATATATGAGAGAATGACAATGTCAGGAAAATGTAACTGTATAAACAGTAATGGAAAAAATAAAGACCCCTAAAGGAAATTCTTTTCTTACAATCTGCAATCTAAATTGACTCAGAAGTTAGAGATTTCAGGACTTAGAAGTTTAGAAGAGACAAACCAGACTTAAGAGACTGAGTGTTCTCCATCAGAGGAAAAGTTCAGATAAATGGTGATAATCCACATGGTACATTGATCTATTGGCCCTAATGTTTTACCCTCCCTATGTCCACACCTTTTGTCATGTGACTTCACATCCAAGCTAAAGGTGGTCATATTCCCCCTCAACTCCTTGCCTCTGGGTGTGGCTATGTAGCTAGCATTAGCTGAAGAAAATTGGGCAAAGTGAGAGTGGCCACATCTGAGCATGGGCCTTGATAGGCATAGCAAATTTCTGTGACTGCCAAGGCCTTCTTTTGCCTCTGCAATTACCAGCTGATGTGCTAATCAAAAGAGAATGAGCGATACCTGGAACCAACCTGTAGCTTAGAGTTACCCAGCTGAAAAGTCTAGGTTAGCTGAACCTAAACCAATGGCAGACATGAGTGAAATGAATGCTTGTTGTATAGCACTGAGATTTTGTGATTGCTGGCATTTACAGACTGACAAACTTCCTAAGCCTACTGTTTCGGATTGCCTCACAATAACCACCACTACATTAGGAGAGAAAAAGATGAGTTAAGCATATAGTATGGTTAATAAATGCACTGACTAAAGGACCATGACCTGACAAGCTGATTGCTATTTTAACTTTCACATGAATGTTTCCAGAGGTAAATAACCCAGAATCCTTCTCTGTCAATGGAACTACAGCCCAGCCTAGAAATGCCTGTGATTGTTCCATTGAAAAAGCAGCCTGAAGATTTCCAAAATGGCACCCACAGGATTAGGACTCTAATAGTTGTGTAGTCCTGAAGAGGGTTTTTTGGTTTTTGTTTTCTGATATCTATTTCATATATATGCATAGGTAATAATGGACAAGTAAGAATTTCTCAGAAGGCAAAGTCAGAAGTAATACAGACTATTGGACAAAACCATTCCTCCCAGAAATCAGAATTAGACTTTGACCAAGAAATTTAAACTACTGCCAAGTCAGAGATTCTCCACTCTTTCTTGCCAGTGGTGTTTCTTCATTGCTATAGAATGATGACAGCTGTGTGTCTCTGGTCCTTCCCTTCAGTCAATGTGGGATTTTAATTCAACTTTCCTGTGGTGTACTGAGTATGTGTGGAGAATTGGGGAAGATAAATTTTCTATGTTATAGTCATCAGTTTCCAGAAGCTCCTTCTTGACAATATGCAAAGGACTGAACATCACACAGAGACCCTGGATTTCAGGTTGTATGTTGTAGCTGAATCAGATTTTGGGGTAGTATCCTTGGGGAAGTAATCAGCAAGGGTATGAGAGAAAGGAGTTCTCACCAAATAGGGTATGTATGGAAATTATGTTTGCAACCCCATACGCATTCCTTAAAGGGCATATGTGTGCCATCCACTTTCTCTTTTCCCCTTTCTAAAGGTTATAACACTTGGTACCAGTAAGCCAGCCTTGACCTTGCAGAAGAAAGGAAATCCCTTCAGAACTAGAAATGGGATGAAAAAAGAAGGACCCTAGATGCCTAAACCTTCATGGAGCTTATCCATCCACCCATCCTGGAATATTTACCTTCTCCTAGAGTAGGAAATAAAAACATTTTTCTTCTTTGTTTGATCACTGATTTTCTCTCTTCCTTCCACTAATGTTCTCTTCCACAGCAAGTTAGACTGTATATGACTATATATATGAGTATATTGAATAAGAAAAGTTTATACACAAATAATTATATACCTGCTCTCTAATTAGAAAAGTAAATTTAAAAAGAATTTTTCAACAATGGTTTTATGTTATAATTTGGATTTATGCAAATGAATTCAGATTATTTTTATATGTGTACTTCCCATGCTTGTTCATCTATTCTATTTTATATTGAACTTATATTACATTTCCCTTTAATATGTTTCATTTTCCAATAAAATACTAGTTACATTTAGATGTTATCAAAATTTAAGAAAATAAAAATTTTGAAACTACGCATGGCAATGAATGTTAACTAGGCTTATTTGGTAATCATTTCACAATATATATAAATATTGAATTCTGTTGCATACTTGAAACTAATATAATATTATATGTCAATTAAATCTCAATAATTTCCCCCAATCTTAAATGAAAATAATGGAATTCATGTCTAAGACATAGTATTAAGCTTTTCTTCACTTTAATCTCAAAGTAGAACCAGTGTTCCTCATAATGGTAAGAAATATGAAAAAGTGAGTTTTAAATAAAGATTCACTAAGCTTAGATCTAAATTTTGAGGGTCACAACTTCAAGTAGTAATTGAACTTGATTTTTCATATTAGACCTTCTCCCTTGGTACTTTTCTATTAGAATCATTTCTAGCTTCAGAAATTCTAAATTTCCAGTTCCAGACCAAAATAGAGCAGATACTCTTTTCCTTCTTCTATGTGCAACTAAAATCCCTGTACATTATATGGAAAACAATCATAAAGAAACTCTGAAAGACAGAAAGAAGAAACATACTATTTGGGACCTTAAGATATAAGAAATGACACAGTGTGAAATTCATGATTTTTCTTTTTGACTTATCTATATCCCAGACTGTGTTGGAGAAACCAGAAATCTGGAAATACCAACAAAATCAGACAATAAAAGTTCTATCAAAAGTCACCACTCTGTAGCCAAAGTACAGGGAAGAGGAAATCTAGCAAGGCATAAAACTTTTAGATAATAGCCAAATTATATCAAGCAAATACCACAGAAGAAAAACAGCCCCATCTCCATTCCCACCAATGGAGGCCATGTGGAGACCTTAGACTTTCACCCTCTCCAGGCTATAATGAAGTGTTCCAACTGCCCTCACCTCCCCCCAACCCCCACACACTGAGGTGGTGTCAAAAACAGCTGAGTGGGGAGCCATGACATTCATACCTGCTCAGAAGTAATGTAGGCCCATGGGAATTATGAGAGTCCATCTCCACCTAGCAAGGAACCCTCCAATCTCTCATTATGTCACTGAGAAGACCAAGAGGAAAGCTGGAACTTTCAACATTATCCAGAAGAAGGAAGGCCTTCCCTCAAGTTTTGTGTCCACTGAGATAAGTAATGAGGCACGGCTCCTCATAATAGCCAAGGATGCAGTAGGCTAGTGGGGAGCCTGAACTCCTCCATTTGCTCATGAGGAGCAAGGCAGTCCTCTGTTCTCTGAGGTAGCAAGTAGGTAAAGTGGGGAACCTAGACTTCCACTCCCACCTAACACTTGCCCCACCAGCATGGTGTCAGGAAAAAAAAACCTGCTAAAATAGATTTAAATAATATCCAGGTTCTTGCAATACCCAAAATGTCCAGGATATAACCAAACATCTCCGATCCTTCCAAAAACCAGGATAATTTCAACTTAAATAAGAAAAGACAATCAACATATGTCAACACCAAGATAATACAGAGTTTGTCTAACAAAGACTTTAAAACACCCATCATAAAAATGCTTCAACCAGCACTTCATTACAAACAGGCTTGAAACACATGAAAAAAATAGAAAACTTCAGCAAAGAAACAGAAGATATAAAGAAGAACCAAATCAGAAGTTAGAACTGAAAAATACAACAACTGTGGGGCACCTGTGTGACTCAGCTGATTAAGCGTCCACCTCTTGATTTTGGCTCAGGTCATATCTCAGGGTTGTGAGATCAAACCCCGTGTCAGATTCTGTGCTCAGTGCAGAGTCTGCTTAGGATTCTATCTCTTCTCACCTTCTGTCCTACCTCCAACTTGCACTCTATAAATAAACAAATAAATAAAGTCTTTAAAAAAAAAAGAAGAAAGAAAAATACAACTGAAATTTTAAAGAGTCAATGGAGGGACTCAACAGCAGAATGGAAAGAATGAGGAAGGAATCAATAAACTTAAAGACAGATCAATAGCAATTACCAAGTTTGAACAATGTGAGAAAATATTAAAAGAAGGAAAGGAAAGGGAAGGGAAGAGACAGGACTCCCAGAAACTTGTGGGACTATAAGAAAAGATCCAACATTTGTAACACTGGAGAGTCCAGAACAAGAGGAGAAATAAGATGGGAGCTTAAAAAGTACTTGAAGAAATAATAACTGAAATTTTCCCATATTTGAGTAATGTTACAGACCTAAATATTTAAGAAGCTTAGTGAATCTCAAATAATATAATAAATCCAAAGAAATCCACACCAGCACACATCATAAACTTCCGGAAACTAAAGAGAAGGAAAAAAATCTTAAAAGTAGAAGGAGAGAAATAATACCTTACCTGTAATGAAAAAAACATTTAAATAATGCTGGTTTCCTCATAAGAAACCATAAAGGCCAGAATAAAATGGCACAATATTTTTCAAGTGCTGAAAAACAAAAACTGTCAATCCAGAATCCTATACCACTGAAAATATTCTTTAGGCAAAAAAGGGAAATCAAGATATTCTTAAATGTAGAAACACTAAGATGATTTGTTTTCAGTAGACTTACCCTCAAAGAATTGCAAAAGGAAGTTCTTGAAATAGGGAAAAAAATAATAAAAGTACCCTTAGAACATCAAGAAGGAAGAACAATGTATAGGGCAAAAATAAGAGTAAATCCAACAGACTTTCCTTCTCATCTTCCTTTTTCTGAATTATGTTGATAATAAAAGCAATGAACATAATGTTATCTGATGTGGATCTAAATATATGTAAATATTTAAGACAATTATACATAGGAGAGGGTAAAGAACTTAAAAAATGGTATGGCTTCTATACTTGACTCATATTGGTAAGATGATGGCACCAAGAGATGTTTATGGTGATGGAAAGTTCTGTATCCTGGTTGTGATGTGGTTAGAAAAAATCTACACATGTGATAAAATGGCATCAAATTCAACACACACATTTCTGATTTTGACAGAATATGAAACCATTAGGGGAAACTTGGGGAGAAGTAATTAGGACCCTCCTGAACAACCTTTTCTACTTCCTGGAAATCTATAATTATCTCAAAATGAATGAAAATCTAAGCTACTGTGGTTAGCAGAATAGACCTCAAACTAGTCTTATGACAACTAATTACCTGTGTCCTTTATCACTGTTGTGTCAGTAAGTTTAATTTGAGATGCTGCAAGGATGTGGGGGTGGCAGAAGTAACTTCAGAAAAATTCCCTTGGTTTAACTACTAACAAAGATATTCCAATATCTGTGGCTAAATAAAATATCTGTTGTCTCTTTTCTTTATACCTTGCTAAATAAATAAAATGGAGGAAGAGAGGAAAAGAAGTCTTAGGAACAAGGACATAATATAAAGAAAGTAGGAAATACCCACAGCCACATCTTAACACGAGGAGGACAAAGTAAGTATTAGTACTCCATTCATATTTTACTATTAGTTTTACATTACATTAGTTTTATTGAGTTACAAATTTCATGAATCTTCAGGAATGTATTACACTAGAGTCTCAAATGGCATCTAAAAATTCTATTACCCCTTTTAAATATTATAAACTCTGACACTTCATATTATTGACTTTTATTCATTGAAAACTGTCACTACATTAAGAAAATGCAGTTAATCGATCCATCTAAACAGTTGGGATCTGTTTTCTGCATCTTGACCTATTTTAGTTAATTTTAATATTATTTTCCTCACTCTTTGTCCCTTCCCCCATTACACAAACATGGCCTTCAGGTTTTTACTCCCTCTTAAGTCAATGCAATCAAAACTAATGGTAACTAAAAGGTTAAAATAGATATATATTTCTATACACTATTTCTGAAACCACTGAAATCCCCAGAGGGTAGGAAATTACCTATCAGGAATTTCTCAGTCTCAGGATGACTTCATCCAGCTTTGAAATGGCCTGAATTCTCCAACAACTTTCTTAGCTGCAGTTAGTCTCTTGAACACATATGAACAGAAATATTTTCAAGAAAATTTCAAATTGTATTAAAAGTGCCTGAGGACATGTTTTGATAGTCACAGAGAAACTAATTTCTTATTTAAAAGTCTCTCACTTGATTTCTTTTTTCATGTATAAGAAAAATGGGACTAGGGTGTCAATTCTGGTCAGCTGATATAGACAGGTAGCCAGAACTTTTGAAGTATAACTACATAAGTGCTTACCCCAGGCTCCTCTTCTTAATGTATGTATTCTAAAAAGATTCTCAAAAAGATTAAGAGGAATGACAAGATCAACTAATCTCCTCCTCCCCTTGCCTTGTGCCCCTCTCTCAATAAGGGCACCACCATAAGCTAGTAGTCCTAGACAAAATCCTGGTTTTTCAATCACTAATTTTTTGTTAACTCTACTTCTAATATATCAATGTTTCTTCTCACAATAACTGTTTTTACTGCTAATATCTCTTACTTAAAATACAGGTCCATTGTGTTCTCCACACCCTCCATTCACTGCCTCACATCAGAGTAACCCTTCTGAAACATCTACATTATCCCTTCACAACAATGCTCCAAGGCTTCCCTTTGCTAAATGTAAAGTCCAAACTCTTTTACATACCTTTTGAAATTTATCTTTCTAATTTTTTTAGAATTTTATCTTTTATACATTTTCTCTATTCTATACCTTTTACTATTTGTCTAAATTCCTCCCTAGAATTTAGAAAAAAATGACATAGAAAAAATAAGGACTCTTCATTTCATACCATTTCAACCTCCATTAAGACCACTGACATCATGAGGTTCTACATTCACAGCTACTTGGATAAACAACAAATTATACATACTGTGCTATGTGACTCAAAAATATAAGCTAAATCCTCTTCCAAACATCATTAAGGATCAGATCATCTATCCTCAACATACATGTTTCTTTCCTCTAAATGACTATACTACCCAGACCTCAGATGCAGTAACATCCTTGAATTGTAGGCTGTCAAAAAACAATTTCACCAGATGAAAAGAAATCCCCCCCAAATTCTCAAGCCTCACCCAGTGTTTAGTTTTTACAAACTATATGGTTATTACAGTCAGAAATTATACATATAAAGTTATGTAATTATGAACAAGTTTATGTCACACCATCTACAAACTGTCTTGTTCTTCTTTAAGTTATTGTTATTCAACAAGCAGAGTATTTATTTTCTATCTATGCAATCAACAAAAATCAAACAACAAAAGAAAACTATTTTTTAAATTTCTACAGCTCAGAATTATTGCTATTGTGTGCAACTCTAAACACACTCCTAGGACTCAAGAAAAAAGGGCACTGCTTTCTGAACATCTATGGAAGTGGAAGAATTTTAGAGGATATTCGCTATTAATAGCTAGGTAGGAACTTCCCATCTAATAATTTAATTTTTTTAATTTAAGGAAAGCAGCGTCCATCAACACGTACCTTATTTCCAAAGCACACGACATCCCATTTTGAAGGACTAAGATGAGTCAAGTCTTTCATGAGTAGACAGAAGGAAACCCCCCCTTTTTTTTTCTCTTGGTCAGTAAACAAACCCAGAGAGAATAGCTTTCCAGCGTGTTGAAGATGCTCTGGCAGATCATTAATCCCAGAAAAATCTCTCCAAACTTACTGATGCGTGGATTCCATTTTCAAATTTCTCATTAGTTCCTCTTTATGGATTAAATGCTGATGTTCACGAGTGAATGCACACAGCTTCAGCTGATGGATGTAATTGGGTTGTAATGGATTTTAGCTGCTGTTCCTTCTGATCTAGCCAATTTGAAATGCAGTATCAATGTATTTTCCCCATCTCTCGGTGGGGAATGAGAAATTGAAACCTACAAGATGAAATTTATCAACTTTCATAAAGTCAGCTTCAACCATCATAAAACTGTTAAACTTCTCATTATCATTCTACTGCAGTTATTTCTCGAACTCTGGTCTAGCAGTCAAAATATTAAAGTGTATCTGGAATAAGTAGAGTTGATCCTTCAATATTCTGTGTGTCCTCAACATTGATTTAGGTGCTGTAAATATTACCAAGTAAGGATGACATTAACACAGCAAAATTTAACACCAGAATCATAAAATGACAAGAAAAGATTTAAAGGTTGCAAAACCTTCTGCAATTTTATATTTAAAAACATGATTTGCAGCTACGCTAGGTTCAATAACAAAGATTACATGTTTCAAAGTCTCAAAAATCACTACTTGAACTGTTCTTCTGGCATTGGATTCCTCCTGGCACCAAAACATCTAGTGACAAATGGAAGGCATGGACTGAGGAGAACCCAAATTATTAGCTGTACCGGTCACCCTGCATTTTCTACACTGTCGTGTTTGTGTGTCTGTGCGTGTTTCAAGTCCCAACCAGTATTTTTCCTATAGTTTTATATTTATGAGCACTGTAACAGTGAGGTCAAAATTTAATTGAGCTCTACGATATTGAACTTCCCTTTTATCATAAATAGTATAACACAGAAGATACAGTAAAACAGCTATTAAGAATTTTCAGTGAAGAGTAGCATGGGAAAACAATCTCTTACTCCTATCTGCCTTAAAGATTCCTTTTAAATTAATGCAGAAATTCAAGGTTCTCCTATAATTCTAAAGTTTACTAAAATAATGTAAAGACTACTGTAAAGTACCCCTACACATTAGCACACCACTTCTATTTTACTCTACAGAGACAATGTATCAACTGATAAAACCAAACTACATAGGCTAGATAGAGGAAAAAATTATCTAGTTCTTTTCAGTTGTGCTTCTGAATTTAAACATATTCTTTGCATTGTGCATTTTATAAAAGTATAGAAATGAAACTGTTCTTTGGGTTCATAAGTTAGCAGCTAAAGTGAAGTATTTATGAGGAAATAGAAACCATTAATATCTTATTTGCTTTTCACAAATAATACTAATTAGCACATACGTTTCATTTAGCATTTCAAAACACTTGACAAACATTAAGTAATTAATTAATTAAAGAGAAGACCATGATGAGCTTAATTGGAATCTCCCCAAGGACACTCAATACTTCTTGGTTCAAACAGGTTTTGAAATAACAAGAATAACCTTTCTTGTGATATTTGACTGCCAGTTCAAGCCCGGAAAGTACCTGGGTGCATGACAATTAGATGTTTTTAAAAAGGTCAATTGGATTTTGTGTAACCTCCAAAATGAGAGGTTAAATTTTTTCTCATATTTCTCTCCCTCTCTCTCTTCTCTAAACACACACACACACACACACACACCCCTAGTTTAACAGGCTAAATAAAAATCCTTCTTCCCACTCAAAAAATCATGACTAGAACCAAATTTATGACTAATAATGTTGTATTAACTTCCAACTAAATCAGTATAGGGAGGCATCATTTTAAAGAAAAACTAACTTGATTCACTCCTGTAAATTGGTGATGAGTATTAAGGAGGGCACATAATGAATGGAGCACTAGATGTTATACGCTAACAATGAATCATGGAACACTACATAAAAAACTAATGACATACTGTATGGTGACTAACACAACATAATAAAAAATAATAATAATAAAAAGATCAGTAGTAATTATCTATGAAGACAATCCCTTCATTTTCTTCCTGTAGGACAGAAATTTACTCAGAGCCGTAATTTGATTTTCTGAAAAGGAGAGAGAGGTCTTTCCAGTGACAAAAAACAGAATTTAATTTCTTAATCATTTATTGTTTTTAGTTGTTCCTGATTTAAAGTTCAAAAATAAAATAATCCTTCCTATTAGGAAGAACCTCATTTCAAATATGATAAAAGTTTAAAGGAAAAAAATGTAAATTTTCATAGCCATTCTTTTTTTTTAACTTATTCGATAGACAGTAGGCAGAGAGGCAGGCAGAGAGAGAGGGGGAAGCAGGCTCCCCGCTGAGCAGAGAGCCGGATGCGGGGCTTGATCCCAGACCCTGGGATCATGACCTGAGCCGAAGGCAGAGGCTTAACCCACTGAGCCACCCAGACACCCCTTTCATAGTCATTCTATGAACATGTACCGATCTGCCATCATGTCTTCTAAACTCCTCAAGGTGACTCACTGAAGGAATATAACAAGGAAGGTGAACCCCACAACACTTTCTTCTCCTCATTCTATGATCTTTCCTCTTATTAACAAAAGATTTTCAAAGAGAAGAGAGTATAGTAGACCTATGAAGCATGTGACAAATATTCTTTGATCTGATTATAATTAAAAGTCTAGAATTGCCTAGGTAAGCAGCATTTATATTACTTTTTAAAAATCCAACTCAATACTAGACATTCATCAGTTATTTCTGATTTAAAAATGACATTAAAAATGACAAAAAAATGATAGGTGGTCCTATCCTATTATTTACACTTGGTAAAATTGGTTTTGGCTCTTTCTGAAAATCAACTCCGTTGCTTAGAAGTGGAAAGTTGCTATGATTAGGCTGAAATGATTAAAAGAAAAAAATGTACTCAGGGCTCTGAGAATAATTCCAAAAAAGGACTTCCAAGACAAAATGATAATATAGATGTATTTAGATATGCTGGTATTTGGGTAATTTTATAAAGGGAATCTAAATAATTTGGGGAGTTTTTATACCCACTTACTCCAAGGATGTTGTCTCTTCTCAGAAAATCAGATAATTTTACCTCTCCAGCTAGTAATCTACAGTTTGTACATCCTTTCCATCACATGTAATAACCTGTTCCACCTCAGAGATAGGAAGACCGTTTCACACATCTACCACCATATATAGTGTTGCAGGCCAAGTAAAGGATCAATGACCTCAGCTCATCCTCATGAAGCCTGGGTCATTCAGAGGATATGAGGACTTTTCATCTGGGGCTTTAAAAACAAGTTCATTTAGGTGAATTGTGTTTGATTTTTCTATATTTAAAAGAAGATTGTGTTTGATTTTTCTATATTTAAAAGAAGATCTGGGGTGGACCGTCTGGGTGGCTCAGTCAGTTAAGCATCCTCCTTTGGCTCAGGTCATGATCCTGGGGTCCTGGGATCAAGTCCCACATGGGGATCCTTGCTCAGCGGGCTATCCACTTTTTCCTCTCCCTCTGTTGCTCCTCCTGCTTGTGCTCTCTCTCTTTCTCTCAAATAAATGAACAAAATCTTTAAAAAAAAAAAAAAAAAACAGGTGATTTGTTTGGCATGCCAGGATGCTTCCTACACCCTTTAAAACTAGGAATGAAAGAAAAAAAAAAGGACTCTTCTCCAGTAGGATGTGCGCGTTTATAATGTACCTAAGAGAGACAGTAAAGCTGAGGCAAATAAAGAGAGAGATAAAGATGGTGGTGAGGCTGCAGGGACTGGGGGTCAAGGGACCAGACAGAGGCATGCATCGTTTCTTCACCAATGATGTCAACTTGAAGTGGTCAACATTAATAATAAGTTGCTAGGATACTTGGATCCCGGGTATAGTCTTTTGTTGTTTTGCTTCGTTTTTGTTTTTAATCTGCCGAGTCTCCTTTAAGCATAAACCCAAGCTTATTGAAAGGATAAAATAAGGGACAAATAGATGAATACATTCATAACAGGTTGCAAATGGCAAATGAGACTAAGATATGATATGGCTTTTTTTCTGACTTGGTATCGTCCTTCTGTCTTCTAGAGGTGAGACTGTTTTAGGCTGGCGAAGCTTTCTGGCTTCCGAACTTACAGAGCTCTGCTGGCCGAGACCCAGCTGGGTCCTGCACAAGGCTGTTAGTGTCTCATGGGCATCCAGTGAATAGTCATAAGTCTGTATAGATTAAATTATTAGCTTTTGTTGCTGGAAATCAGGTTCTCACTTTTTTTCTGCTGCCAAATACGTAATTTAAGAAGTTCTAAACTAATTATCCAATTTCAGCCAATACGAGGTCTAAATTTCATAGCCTTATTATCTTTATTACAAGGCTCTTCAGTCCCACTTCAAAGGCAGTTAAAAGATAGGCATCAACATTAAATTATACAGCAAGGACACTCTGCACTAAACTCTTTTTATGATCCTCAGCACTGAACCTGATTTTCTTATCTGTCCAGATTATGCAAAATTAATCAATTCTTTGAAATAGCAGTAAGATATTGTTTCCTTCAGTTAAGAAGAATGATTCAAGGAAATAACCCTGATCTTTCACTGTATTTCTAGAGAAAAAAAAATGAAAGGAGTATCCAGAAGGATAACAGAATCCTGAATTCTTCTTTTTTTTTAAAAAAGATTTTATTTATTTATTTGACAGACAGAGATCACAAGTAGGCAGAGAGAGAGGAGGAAGCAGGATCTCCGCGGAGCAGAGAGCCCGATGCGGGGCTCGATCCCAGGACTCTGGGATCATGACCTGAGCCGAAGGCAGAGGCTTTAACCCACTGAGCCACCCAGGCACCCCCTGAATTCTTCTTTTTACTGCTTTCTATTTGATTTATAGACAATCTCTAAGTTTTCCTGGTTTGGGGGCTGGGTACTTTTAGAGGAAAGAACAAACACAATCTCTTTATGCTTCCAAGAAATTCCTCAAAGTAATACATCAGCAATCATGAGAACACCATTTGGTTAAGTGCATTGGACATTCAGTTGTTCACGTGGTTTGCTACCACATATGCAGCTGTGCCCAATAAATATAATTTTACATCTTACTAGCCTTTGACCAAATCCAAGCTCTCACATTCGTTCCAATCAACACCACCATAATCAGCCTCTCTCCCTTTCTCTCTTTCCCACACACACACACACACACACTCACCCTCACACAGACAATTCCTTATTCTGCATATTTAGCCACAACCCTCACTCTCTGAACTATTTCTATGTCTATATCCATATCTATCTATATCTATATACAGAGCTAAGCCCCTTTATGATTAAAGAACAAAGGAGAACTCACCGAGAGACACAGGCAAAAGTGCTTATCATTAGTATTGTTATTTTTGTTGTATAGTTCACTCTTGTCCCTTTCAGATATGACAGCCAAACTGCCAGCCAGTGCAGAAATTCAGAAGAGACTGGAAGATCTGGCTGCAAATCCTTTTAGTCAGCCCTGAGAATGCCAATAAACAACAAAAAGATCTGCCCTCATGGAGCTTGTTTTCTGGTAAGAGAAAACAGAAAATAAACAACAAACAAATTAGTTAAATATTATGCTATGTTAGAATCTAAATGTTAAGGAAAATTGAGCCAAGCAAAGGGGGTGGGAAGTGTCAAGGGCTGCTTCAAGAGAAAATGACAGTGAGCAGTCTTGAAAAAAGGCAAAGAGGAAGCCATTGGATGTTTGCGGAGAGAGCACTGTAGGCATTGTTGCTGCCATGGTAAGCCTCATGTTGTGGTGCACAACTGGACATCCCTACCCAGCATTTCCACCACCAGGCAGAGACAGTGGCAACTGCGAGGTGTTGGGTGGGTAGAAGCATGCCTTGCAGCTTCATGAGGAGAGGAGATCACTAGAGCTGGAGCAGAGAAAGCAAAGGGGATAATAGAGAGAAATAAGATGAGAGAAGGAATAGGAGTCCAAATGAGTCTGTTTCTCTCTTATATTACTGTTCATTGTGGTTGGTTTTGTTTGGTTTTGTTTTTGGGAAGACTCCATAGGTAGAGGCATGTTTGAGAATAAAATCTACTCGTAGGGTATCTTACTGATAACCCTACCCTGCCTCACAGTCATCATCATTCTGCCTGGTACATTAATGACCCCAGGAGATCAAGAGGCAGCACAGTGGCATGAAATGAGCACATAGTTTTGTATTAGATTCACTGTTTTAAATTTTGACCCCATCATTTCCTAGATGTGATACCACAGGTTAACTTCTTAATATGATGTCAACTCAATTCAGCAAACAAATTCACTCTTACAGGTAATCAAACATACCAGGACCCAAAATGAAAGAAATATGCTTTCAGCTTTTAGCCTCAAGCAGCTTGTAGTCTAATTCAGGACTGACACACTTTTTCTACAAAGGATCTATCTAAAAAGATAATAAATATTTTAGACGTAGTGGGCCATTTGATCTCTGTTGGAAGTACTCAACTCTGCTATATTAGCACAAAAGCAGCCAAAGACAATATAAAGTGAATGAGTCTTACTGTCTTCCAATAGAAATTCATATACAAAACCAGGCAGCAAGGCAGATTTCACCCATATGCTGAAGTTTTCATACCTAATCCAGGGCATCATTATCTAGTAGAAATTTCTGTGATGATACAAGTGTTCTACATGTGCATTGTCTAACACAGAGGCTGATAGCCACATGTAGCTACTGAACTCATGAAATGTGACCAGTTTACTAAAGAACTATATTTTAAGTTTTATTTCATTTTAATTGAAATAACCACCTGACACTGGTAATGGGGGGCCTCCGTGGTTGAGCATCTGACCCTTGGTTTCCACCCAGGTCGTGATCTCAGGGTCATGAGATTGAGCCCCACATTGGGCTCCACGTGGAGTCTGCTTAGGATTGTCTCCCTCTCTCTCCTACTCCTCTCCTCCGTGCACACACATTTTCTCTCTTTCAAATAAATAAATATATATCTTTAAAATAAATAAATTAATAACCACCTATACCAGTAGTTACTGAATTGAGCAGCTCTGTTCTAAAGGAAAAACTAGGCATAGGAAAGTACAGAGACTATATTAAAAATGACAAAAGTCATATTGATGCAAGCAAGAAGCAAGTAGCACTGACTGGGGGTTTAAATGAAGGCTTTGTGAACTGAGTGACGTTTGAAATGGGTCTTAAGCTATGAATAGACCTTGGTGGGTTTTTTGAACTTGCTTGCAGAATCAAAATAGAAATAACCAAAGCTGCAATAGAGTCTCTTACTATGTAATTCTGCTTACAGCAATGAAACTTCATAAACTAAGAAGCCACTTGTTAGGCACTCTACTGTTTTCTAAGATTACTATGGTACAATGAGAAAAGTATAGACTTCAGGACTAGGAAGAACTGATTTAAAGCTTAGTTCTAAATCTCACTTACCAAGTGAGTTTAGGTAAGTCCTTTACCATTCTGAGAAGGAGTTTTTTCATCCTTAAGATGGAAAGAGTACTACCTATTTCTTAGGTCATTGGTAAAAATTAAAGATGATTTGATTATGGTGTTTAGGAAAACCTAAGAACTCATGATTCAGTTACTGAGTTACTATGTAATTATTGTTTTGCCATCAATATCATTTCAAACAATTCTCACAACTGTGTGAATAAGGAAGAGTAGGCATTATCATCTCCGTTTTTAAAAAGGATTTATTTATTTGAGGGAGAGCATACAAGAAGGGGAGGGGAAGGGGGGAGAGAGAATCTCAAGCTCCTTGCTGAGCAAAGAGCCTGGTGGCAGGCTCGATCTCATTCATGACCCTGAGATGATGACCTGAGATAAAATGAAGAGTCAGAGGGGCACCTGGGTGGCTCAGTGGGTTAAGCCTCTGCCTTCGGCTCAGGTCATGATCTCAGAGTCCTGGTATTGAGCCCCACATCAGGCTCTCTGTTCAGTGGGGAGCCTGCTTCCCTCCACCTGTCTCTGCCTGCCTCTCTGCCTACTTGTGATCTCTGTCAAAGAAATAAATAAATAAATCTTAAAAAAAAAATGAAGAGTCAGAGCTCAACTGACTGAGCTACACACTCAGGCACCCCATCATCTCCATTTCTTTAATGGGAGAGTTATTTGTGTATGACGTATCAAAGACATCTTGCCCAAGACCACATGGCTCATAAATGATAGAATCGAGTTGAAAAGGTTCACCACTTCTTTAACCTGTTTTAGCGCCTTTTCCACTACCTATTATTAACTCCTTTATCAAGACAAGCTCAATATTTCGAATTTTAAATCTAGACTGAATCTGCCATCTTTGGGTTATAAGAGATAGTCAGGCTAATGGGGTTTCATCCAACTAGTCACTTATGTTTACTAGTGAGATTTCCTGTTTTGACATGAAATCACTCCAGACTTCAATTCATTATTTAAACAGCTTTGACAAGATATCTCCATCTGTATAATTATTCACCAGAGCCACAGTCTAGAGCAATGAACCTGGATATTCAGAAGCATTATGTAAAACAAGTCAAACATGCCAATACCTAGGGTTTTGTATCTTAAGCTTTCTTTGACATGGGTTTGTGACTAAATCCTGACCTTTTTAACAGCTTATGTTTAATTTGTGTATTCAAAGGGAAACAACAAACTGCTTAAAATATAAGGAATTTCATTTCATGCCATCTCTAACTCCACCTTGCTTCCTAAACACTTATAAACACAGGTACTGAGCAACACAATAGTCTTTCGTGTTTCCAAACAAAAAGGTAATAAAAGGACATAGGTAAGTGCAAACATGTATTTTTTCCTTACATCAAAGCAGAACTTAGATTAATAAGTACTATACAAAGTGTATGCTGAAAAGCAGGAAATGCTTGCATTTGACTTAATCCATCCCCTCATTCTACCCATTTTCTACAACTTCCTTGTCAACTAGGATTCTCCAATTCCTACTTACCCTTCTGGGATTTTAATCCCTTTTGCTGTGTGTGAAAGAAAACACACTGGCAGTCTGAGATATTTATGTTATATCCCACTGAAATGCTGATGTTGCAAGCAAAAGGAAATACTGCCTAGCTCAGGGATCAAAACAACTGTATTATCTTCTCTTTCCAAGCCTGACACCAAATTTCCTCATTGTTCTCTTTCTTATTACCAAAAGGATAGAACCAAATGTTCCCCCATCTGTCTGATGTTAGTCTGGTATCTCTTCATGGAATTTGAAGCTGAGACCCAACTTATCATGCCAGTAGAAGGAAGACTGATAAGGGGAAGAAGAAGCAACAGGAGACAAATGTCAATCTCTTGGACAGACACATCTTTGGACAGACACTTCTCCAAAGAAGACATCCAGATGGCCAACAGACACATGAAAAGATGTTCATCATCACCTGCCATCGGGGAAAGACAAATCAAAACTACAAGGAGATAACCACCTCACACCTGTCAGAATGGCTAAAACCAACAACACAAGAAACAACAGGCACTAGCAAGGATGTGGAGAAAAAGGAACACTCGTACACTGTTGGTGGGAAAGCAAACTAATGCAGCCACTGTGGAAAAGAGTATGGAGGCTCCTCAAGAAGTTAAAAATAGAACTACCCTAAGATCCTACAATCACACTACTGAGTATTTACCAAAAGAATACAAAAACACTAATTTAAAGGAATACATGCACCCCAATGTTTATTGCAACATTATTGACAATAGCCAAGATATGGAAGAAGACCATGTCCATCTACTGATGAATGAGTAAAAAAGATGTGAGACATATATAGATACATAGATACATAGATACATAGATATAGATACATAGATAGATAGAGAGAAATGAATATTATTCAGCCATAAAAAAGAATGAAATCTTGCCATTTGCAATAACATGAATGGAGATAGAAAAGTATAATGCTAAGCAAAATAAGTCAAAGACAAATACAGTATGATTTCACTCATATGTGGCATTTAAGAAACAAAACAAATGAGCAAAGGGGAAAAGAGAGAGAAAGATACAAAGTATGAAATAGATGGTAAACTAGAGAGAACAAACTAACTAGAGAGAACAAACTAACTGATGGTTTCTAGAGGGGAGGTCAGTGGGGGTTGGGTTAAACAGGTGATGGAGATTAGGAGGGCACTTGCTGCAATGAGCACCAGGTGATTTTTTTTTTTAGTTGAATGTTCATGACTTTATTTGTAAGGCAAAAACTAAAGTATCTAAATGTCCATCAACAGGTGAATGGATAAATAAAGTCAGTATATTCATATAATGAACACTAGTCAGCAAAAAGGAATGAACTGATATCCAGTGCAATGTGGACCTCAAAATGATCTTGGATCTCAAAATATTCTGAAACCATACAAGGGTACGTACTATTCCATTAATCCATAATAACTGAAAGGAGATCAGTACAGGCCTGGGAGGGCACTTGTTGCAATGAGCACCAGGTGATGGACAGAATTGTTGAAGCACTATATTGTACACCCAAAACTAATATGACACTGTAAAATAAAGGTATGCTAAAAAAAAAAAAAAAAAACCCAGATCAAAACAAAAAGTAATCTCTTGGCTCCTCTGTAGTTCTTCTCACTGTTCCTTTGAACTGGGTGTGTTTTATGGACTTGCAAATCAAACTCAGACTGCAATGAACTTCTGCACATTCTAAATGATTATAACATGTAGAGCTCTACAGTGTTCTTCTGGTCAGTTCAAAGAGAATTTTAGAAATGTAGAATGGGAAAGGAACATTGAAGCAGTTAGGAATTTTTACTTATGCATTTATTTATTTCATTCAATTCACTCTTCATTACAGATGGTCCAGAAAGGTAAAGCTCCTTACCAAAAGTAAGTTTGATGTTATTTTATGGAGGAACTGTGTTTAGCATCCATGTTTTAAATGTTTTAGCACAGTACTTATTCTATTGCATGTACTACTCCCTTTATAGGTGGACATGCCCATGAATATACCATAGATTTTTTTGTTGTTTGTTTGCTTGCTTTATTTTTATTAAGAAACACCATATTCTAGGGTTTTTTTATATAGATGTCTGTCCAGCTATCTGTTTTAGGAAGTTAAACACACAGACTTCATAAATGACACAGTATTGTGAAATAACAGTGCACACTAACCTTAGTGACTCATAGATTTCCCCTTCCCTATACTTCCATACCTCTTTCACATAATCAAATTTGTCAGCTCTTCCTAGCCCAATTCCATAAAGACTTCGGAAGAATCCAGCCTTGAATTGTTTCCCTGGAGACTCAATCCTATATGTATGAGCCCCATACGACACAGTCATATCATATAGATCAATGCCGTGGCTCTCAACTAGACCATAGGTACCATCTGCCTTGGAGGGGATGAGTCCATGACATACAGCTTCTTCTGGTACATGTGTGGCATAACTCCTTCTCAACTATATAGGAACTTGAAGGACTGAATTAGTATTTGGGGCGACTTTAAAGAGAAGCCATGACTTCCCAAATTACTCTGAAATACTCCTTATACCTGGTTTCTTAATTAGGTGACTGCACCTCAAAGTCGACTCTGGGTTTGAATGCTATTACTTCATTAGTATTCTTGCCCCTCAAAGACCTTGCTACATTTAGCTGAGCCAACAGTCTTCACAAACATTGATGTTTCATTCACATCACAGTTGAGGAAGCTTTGTTTCTCTCTTAATGGCTGAGTATAAAACTTTAAAGGAAAACATCTCCACGGGAAATCTAGCATTGCTTAGGAATGAATAATCTGTGGCTGCCAGAAAACATTACTTGATTATCAGTTTGAATTTCCTTTGCTCCTTAGTTTCATCCCATTAAGTATTTCTTTTATTCCCCTGGACCACCCTAGACTGCTGTTCTCCCTCCTAGCTGTCTCTATATCTTTCAAGTATTTGGCAAACTTCAGATTTTGATTGATCCTCCCTTTTTTTTCTCCTCTTCAAGTGCTAACTCCCATCTTCAATAGATTCCTGTCTATTGTTCTTTGAGATTAAATCAATGAATATTACAAAAGCCAAAGAATTCCTTAACAAACTTCGTTACCCCTCCCTTCACCTCACAAAGGATTTTTTTTCTTTTTCATCACTTTCTTTCCAAAAGTACCATACACCTTAATTAAATTATTACAATTCTTTTGAGGATTATGAATAAATCTTCATTTGTTTTCTTTATTAGCATTCGATCTGTTTTTTTAATTGTGTAAATGTTCCCCGTAGGCAGAAAAGCAATATAATGCAAATGAAGCAGGGCTTTTTGTTAAGGATAGTCAATTTGATTAACATCACAGTCAATATGATGAATGAAAGCATTTTGGAACAAGTTGCCCAGTAACTTGAAATTGACAATATAATGTGTGTGTCATTAGGACTAGAACAATATATTCAACAATATATCATAGCATTGATATGGGATGCTCCTTAGTTTGGAATAAAATAATGATTCTGTGCACTCACATAATATTCATTCTTGGATTCAATGCTCATAAATAGACTTTATCATCTTGACACTTAAATGACATGGAAACAAGTGAATTTCATTAATGCTGCAGGAGTAAAATGGTAATTCAGGGATCTGGATTCAGGGCTTAGAGGGATAGAAATTAATTACCCCTATATGGCTAACATGATATAATTAATAAGAAAGGATTTATAGCATATATAAGTAAATGTTCATGGGAACCACTTAAAATGCAAACCAAGAAATTGCAAACTTCCAACTATAGACTTTCTCTATGTCAAATAAACACTTAACCAATATTCAACAGTGGATAAATGTCTGATTAACAAATTTTCTTCTTAAAAAAGAGTAAAGAGAAGAAAATGTACCTAAGGATTGGATTAAGAGTATTATAAAAATAAATTTTCTTTTTATTTTTTAAAAAGATTTTATTTCTTTAACAGAGAGCACACAACTGGGGGAGCAGCAAAGGGAGAGGGAAAAGCAGGCTACCCACTGAGCAGGGGGCCCAATGCAAAACTGGATCACAGGACCCTACGATCATGACCTGACCTGAAGGCAGAAGCTTGACTATCTGAGCCATTCAGGAGCCCCTAAACTTTCTTCTTAGCAGCTATTATTAATAGGTCCTTTATATCTCCTACAAACTGAGGTTGTAGATCTTAGGAAAGTAGAAAATAAAGAACTTATTTGGGTTTTGTTCATTTTTTTTTTTGTTTTGTTTTCTGGGTTTTTTTTGTGTGTGTGGTTGTTTTATTTTGTGTTTTGTGGTTTCTTTTTTTTAAGCAAGCTTGGGGCACAATTTTGTTTACAGGGCAAGAGAAGGTAATTTATAAGAATAAAAACCCACCAAGTGAAATATCAATGAGAGGAAGAGAGATAAAGAGACAAGGGTTTCTTGTGAATCATTTATTTGCCTAACACAAAAATGAAATCACAACAACCATGTAACACAGAAGAAGCAGTGACTAAATTAATCTGAAAACACATGAAATCTAACCACTTTTTTCCCAATCTGCCTGCAAAGGAACAACCTGATTCTTAAACATAACAAGTTCATATAAATCTGCATTAATTTATTGTCAATTAATGGCTGCCCTTCAACCAAATTCTCTTGGTTTCATCAATAATTGTTAAGATATCCAGATTTCTCAGTTATTATTTTAATTTCACTCTATTCTATTTACCATCTCTAGGACCTACCATTAGGCTCTTTGAAGAAACTACTGCATATTTCTATTTCGGTAAACTGACAAATGCAAATAAAACAGAGACAACTTACTTCTTAAGAGACCTAGAATTAATGTAAGTTCAAAACGACAGAATTCTGTTGTAGACTAAGCAATTGGTTCCAGGCCATAAATTTTTGGAGGTAAATGCAGCTTTTAGTACAAAGATAAATTATGTACAAATGCAGAACAAGCATCTTCAGGAGAAAAAGAAGTTTAAAAGTACTTTAGGGAGAAAAAAAAGAGTAAAACCACCTAAATCAAAGATTCCTAAGAGTCCAATCACAGTTTTCCCCGACAGTTGCTGTATTTTCCATTTCTTTGGAGGAGTATACAAGATGCTAACAAACAAAAAGTATGAAAAGTCAGAGGGTTCCTTTCTACGTCAGCATATGTTAGGCCTGTATTGTTCAGGTTAAGGTTAATTAAGGGAAAGCCCATCACAGAAGAAAACAACCAATTTTGAATAGTAGGCCAAAGAAGTGGACAATCCTGAAATACATGGACAGAGCTCAAAACAGGGCAGAAAATGATGGCCAACTGATCAAGAAGGAAACAGTGAAAAAAACGAGCCAAGACATTTCAATATCAAGACATCTGTATGCTGAGGTGAACATATTCCTTTAAATCTTGTTCTGAATTACATCTAACAAGACAGTAGAAGCTGTCGATATATTCTGATGCTATTTTTGAAATATTCTTTTTTAATCTTGTTTTACACACTCTTCCCAACTATGAAATATCTCTGTGATTTTCTTTTTTTAATTTAAAAAACAAATGAAAGTAGAAAAGCGTATCTTCTCCTTTGATTTACTTAGCACTAACTATGGAAGGTAGGAATGTTGTGATGATAAAACCAAGACATTGTTCACCTGGTTCCACTGTAGCTTTATTTCACCTAAAGTGGCCAGGAAGAGAATAAAGGCTTGCACTGGTGTGGGACTGAAAAGGGATGGGTAGCGGTGAAGGCGGCTGAAGGCATCACAAGTTTTTCTGTGCCATTTCAAAATTTTTATACATCTTAAATGTATTGGGGGCATTATTATTTTTTTTCCAATGCCCACATTTGATATCATCCTTGTGTGAAGCCCTCAGATCCCCTAAGAACAGACAAATGAAAAGTGAGGCACCCCTGGAAAAGGAGGGAGAAGGATTCATTTGCCCTGGCTTCCTCCCATCCTTCCCCTTTGGCAACAGACTTTCCAGTGCTCAGGTAAGCAAAGAGAGCCCATGTCAAACCCCCCTAGTCTGTTGTCTCATCCTCATTCTGGGTCCTTGTCCCTTTGCCCTGAAACTCCACCCTGACAAAGGATTCCAGGCCATTGACCTTTCCTTTCTTGCTTTTTCAGAAGCTTCTTGCTGTCAACACACTCGCTCATCTCTTTAGTCCAGATGTGCCCCTTACAAAAATACCTGTGGACCCTGACCTTTGAAAAGGGCAAAAGGAGTTTTTAGTTGGAGCTAACAGGGTAGGTATGAAAGCCTTGACAGTCTCCACGGAGCCCAGGGAGACTAATTTCTCAAGGTGTAGTTCCTTTCTCTGCTTGCCAAATCACTGAGCTTCTTAGATAACTGGAGTTAGTAAATCTGCTGCAGAGGGTAGGAAGGAAAATAGTTCTCAAAGTGTAAATTACAGCCTACAGAGGGGGAAGGGAAACTTGTCATTTTTCAACCTAACTTTCCTTGGCAGAAGTAGCTTTCCAGAATTCCCCTGAAATGAGTGTTCCACTCCTGGCAGGCTTCTGGCCATGTAGTTCCCTTCGTTGGGGAGTGATTACTTAAGCTCCCCCCTTTAGCTTCCCAGCACAGTGTTCAGGAAAGTTTTTTATTTTCCATATTCTTTCCTCTTATCCCAAAACAAATTTGTCTCCCTGGGACAACATTGCCTTCCAAGGAACTGAACAACCTCCAGTCTTGTATTTATGACTGCCTGAAATGCCTACGCTATTTGTTTATCACACACACAGAAGTCATACATAAATTAAAGAAGTGTGTGATTACACCTTTCTTTCAAGATCGGCACATGACTTTTGAGGCAATATTTAATTAGCCGCAATACAGCAAAAGATGGCTGACTTTTAGAAACAAGAAAGCTATATACAGGCAGAGTCTCCCTTTGCCTTTCATTATCATGTGCATGCATGGATGTGGGTGTGGGTGTGCGTGTGCGTGTGCGTGGGTGTGCGTGTGCATGTGTGTGCGTGTGTGTGTGTGTGTTTAATTAAATATCCCTAGGTCCCGGTGATACTGCAAATGTTTAACACAATACCTGTTCATTAGAAATGCTTTATATTATCGCATCTTGAAGATGGACTTATCAGCTCTTCCCTTCAACCACGTGTCTCAGATTACTATGCATTGTGAGAGAACTTATTTGACAGGTTCAGAAGGGTCGAGCCTCAAGGAGATAACATTACGATTCCCACTAGAATTAGTAAAAAGAGGCAGAGTGGCTGCATTAAGTCATAGTCAATAGTTTAGTTTGAATGAGTACATGTGCTATTATCTCACAAGTGCATAAAAGAAGAGGGAAAGAGATAAGAGAGCTGTATTTTCCACCTGTTGGCACATCTATGGTTTTATTCTAATCCCCATATCTCTCCATGCCCTTCAGAGAGCTTATTCATTTCACCCCAGTGGGCCCAGTGAGCTTGGGTATTGCAGATGACTGCCAATGAGACAGTGGTCCTCTCGTTTTGCAGTTCCTCATAACCCCATGAAGAAAGTATGATAGCTGCCCCATGTCATTCCCATTGGACCCGTGGCACACCATCTTTCCTTTTGGTCTGCGTCGTCTCTCTCCCCTGATAGCTCCATCTACCCCTGCGGTCGAGCTGCTTGGGGAACATCCGGGTCACCACAAGGAGAGAAATGATGGGGTTTTCCACCCAGTCACTGCCATCACCAGGTGCTGCCGTCCCCCTTCCCTCGTACTCATGGACTCCATGCAGGAGAAATCTCCTGAGTCTGCCCCTCCCCACGCATTGCATTCCCACCACCCCTTTTACAAGGGCTATATCTTGCCCAGCTGCGTTCAGGACATGAGAGGAACCAACACTGTGAAGTAAAGTGGACAGTGACGACAGTCTTAGCGACATCTAGGGCCAACCAACACCACTTAAAAAATTTCATTTTCCTCCAAAGAATTTCCCCACTGGTGTTTGCCAAGAGAGGTGATTTGCTGTTGTTGTTTGTGTGAAAAGTTCAGGGCTAAAACAGAAATTTTGATTGGGACAGAAAATGCGGTACATTTTGCCCCAAGGGAGGAGTATCTTTGGCCATTTGCTACATACACCAGAACTAAACCTTCATGATGAATTTTCCTGGGCTTTAAAGGACCAGTATTCTAGGGTGCCTAGGTGGTTCTGTCAATTAAGCATCCAACTCTTGATTTCAGCTCTGGTCATCATATCAGGGTCCTGGGATCAAGCCCTGCTTTGGGCTCCCCACTCAGTGGGGAGTCTGCTTGTATCCCTCTCTCCCTCTCTTTGCCCTTGCCCTCTTAAATAAATAACTAAACCTTTAAAAAAAATAAAGGATCAATGTTCCTTGTTGATTTCTACACATCAGCTCTATCCCTAGGTTGTGGCTTCCACTGTTAGTTCCCTGCATATTCTATTCTTTCTTATGAAAGCAAAGCCATTTTTATATAAATAAAGAAATCCCAAAATGTACTTTTTGCCAACATGCTAAGAATAATGAACATGAGGCAGTAGAAAAGGAGACAGGAAGACCTCTCCTATGAAACATTTCCAATGAGAACTACTTTCTTTTCGACCTCTCCTATGAAACATTTCCAATGAGAACTACTTTCTTTTCCTTCCTGAATTTTTGGTTCATGAGTCTTTGTACCTGACATGTACACTGCCAAGCATGATGTATTTGCATCATGGGTATGAAGACTGTCCTCAATTTGGAGGCCTCCATAGGATAACAAAGGAGAAATATGCAGAAGTCGATGCAGTGTAATCATTCAAGGACACTGGGAGATTTGGGGCAAAAAACAAAGGGAGACTGGCTCATTGTAATGAACATGGATGCTGCTCCAAACAGTGGAACAGTCTTCCAGGTCAGGCTAGGGAAAAAGAACAGCCAAATCAAACATTGCAGGAGTAGTTGGGCACGAAGGATCGGAGGCGAAGCATCACAAGATGTGTTAGGTCTCAAACCTTTTCATGGTCCATGAAGCATAATGTTCACATTATCCAAAGGACACAAGAAGATCTTTGGGGGGAAAGGAGTGGTATGTGTCCTGGGAGAAATTATCGTAAGCATGAGCCCTTAATGGGAACACCTGCATTCCACGAGGAAGAACACGGGCAGGCTCATTCCCCTCCTCCTCGAATGCCACACAAACCCTGGGACTGAGCAGCTGAGGAAGGGTCGGTGTCAGAAAACTGTTGGGCAGAGGCAAAGCGAGGCATGGCAGAAGGTGAGTAAGTACCAGGTATCAGAAAAACATGCTCTTATTTTGGAGAATCAGAGTGGTCTGGAAGGGAAGAATGAGAACTTAGGCTCACCATTTATAGGTTAATATTCTCTTTATTTTCTTCTCACTCAGCTCACTTTCTTTTCGTAATATCATCCATTCTTAAGGCTTCTCTGTAACCATTATAACACAGCCACTCCCTGTGAGCTGGAGCAGTGGGCCGGTGTCATGTCACGTACAGGAGATAGAACAGAGTCGGGACTTGAATGATGGGAGAGGGGTACGGAGTCAAGCACCTGGAGAATTGCCAATCAGTGATGAAAGCCAAGGGCAGCCTTCCCTAAATTAAAATTTGAAAGTTTTAGTTGGATCTATTCTTCTATCAGTGATGACCAGTCTTAAAAGTTAAAAGAGAGATAACACCTCCTTTGTCTTTTTTTTTTTTTAAACAAACAAGGATACCTCTAATGGCTGCAGAATATCCAGATGTTTCCTCAAGTTGGTTAAAAGCCTTCACACCATGGGAAAGAGGAAAGTTAACTGGAGAGCTGGGGAACCGGTTACAAAAAAGATCCACAGGGGAAGAATTTATCCGGGAATGACAGGTTGTGTGAAGATGATGTGAGATTGTCAGACACTTTTAGGATCCTTTCCTGCAGTCTGGCTCACGCACCTTCTGAAAGAGCGCCCAGCTTGAAAGGGAGGCCAGCCTTGAAATCAATTGACAGAGCAGAGTAAACATTAATAACATCTACAGCCACAAGACACTCTGCTACCCTGAGATTTGTTGTAGGACAGAAATGACAACTATCTAACAACATCTTATGGATATAGGCATCCTGAGCGTGGACAGGAAAAGAAGAATGGATACACTAGCAGAAGGCGTTTGCAGCGTAAGTTAGGGCTTCAATGGAACAAAGTGGGCTCCCCATAAAGTAATACAGGAGGGCAAATGGAGATGCTCCTGCACTGGGGAAGGATCCAGAGGCCAATCACCATGCCTTGGAGTGTCAGACCTCAACTTCATTTCTAGAAATAGGATAGCTCCCATACACCCACCTCAGCGTGGACTTCTCCTTTCCTCCCCATCTGATTCATCGATAGATGTTTAATGCTAGGCTGACTTCACAGAGATGGAATGATAATAACAGATTAAACTGAGATGAAATCCATCTAGTTGCACAGGTGGAATTCACAGAAACAAATCCTGCCCTTAGCTTCATGCTGCTTATAATAAGCTCATAATAATATTAACCAAAAAATCAATTCCAAAATTACTGTCAAAATTCATTGACGTTAGTTTTGAGCACACAGGCCGATTTTCAGTTGAATTGCTTAATTTATTTTAAGCCTCCAGTTCACAGATCTTGACATGTTGATTTGATTGTTTTTAAAATGGGGAAACTTTATACAGCGCTATCAGGTCAAACAGCGTAAATCAATGCAGGATATTTTTCTAATGTGTTACAATCACAGTTCAAAATAGCCCTGATTTGGTGCATTACTATATATATATATATATATATATATATTTTTTTTTTTTTTGCTTCTAGGGACAGTTTGGATGCTAATCCAAATTTTTCAAGGCAGGAAATGAGGTGTCTAGTCTGGTAAAGAAAGTCGTTCATCAGAGTTACAGTGCTTCCTTGTTGGGGATGTAAATGGAAACATCTATATAGGTTAAGAAAGCCGATCTTCTGATATCCCTGGAAAATATGTCATAACACTAGCATAAACCATCATTTACTCTCTGGGTCCCAGGACCTAAGTACTTCCAGGTTAGTGATTTATAAATAGGTTCTAGTTTTATGAAAAGATGTAAAACATTATTATTTTTTTTGTTCTGATTCCTAGTGAAGCATGTGTAGTTTGGAGAGGAGGAATGAGCCCATCGGAGAGAGGGGGAAGAGCCCATTAGGAGAAAAGGCCATGTCTGGTTCCATTCTTCTCCTGGCTATCTATTCTGTGATTTGAAAGGGGATTTAATTTGTGACATCACACTTACTGCTAAATCTTGTTCACTTCAACCAAGATAATTCTAGAAGCTATAGGAGACAAAAATAATTATGAACCTCAATTGCGTACCTTCTAGGAAATTGCTCTAGAGTTGAAGAGAATGTCACTATTTTACCACTTACTTGGAGGCTTTGGCATAAAAATTTAAAAATGACTAAAAATAATGCAGGAAATCTGTACTCTGGAACCAGACTCCCTACTCTAGTATTTAGTGTTTGGGTGGCCATGGCTTTGTGCCTTAGTTACTATAGCTATCAATGGTGTGAGTGGTACTATATATATCCCAGGGTTTTTGTGAGTGTTATATTAGTAAAAACATATAGAAAGCAATGGGAATGCTACCTACAGATATCGACGCATGAACCATTATTATTCATTTATTTAGTCAGCAAAAACATGCTGAGTACCAATTTGTGCTGGATATGCAGAAGTGGCTAAGACAAGTTTCCCTCCCTCATGGAACTTATATTCTAGAGGAGAGAGACAGACTTATTCTAGAGGAGAGAGACAGACTCAGTAAATATATATGATCAAGGGAGTGTTAGAGTGGGTGAGTGCTGTAATAAAAGGAGGATATGGGATAGCAAATAGGTAAGGAAAGGACTTGGCTTAGGTCAGTCAGGGAAGGCCTCCCAGGGAAAAATTGTATGGGCTGAAACCCAAATGACTCCCAGAAGCCAGACAGCCATGTGATCCATATATAAGGTAAATAATTCAAAAGGAAAGCCCTCAAGCCCTGCTGGCATGATCCAATGAGGCTTCACGGAGGGAGTGGACTTCAGGATAGTGTTTAGATTAGCTGAGGGAAAAAGAATGGTCACAGCAGGCAAAGGGGTTACAACAAACGCAAAGGCTCACAAGTGGGAAACCTAAGGCACAAGGTATACTGAATGGGTCTTAACATACTTCTGTGTCTGTCATTGACAATACATACGGAAGAGAAGGAGGTGGGGTGAACAAGTAAATGGAACCAGATGGTAGAGGGCATTCAAACTCAGAATCTACCTAAAATGTCACAGATTTCTCTGTATAAAAAATGGAGTTATTGATTCGCTTATGAGATGGAGAAATAAATTACTTGACTATGGCTAAACTAATCCCCATTCCAGTGACTGCTTCATGAGGCTTGGGGGACAGTGCACTGGGTAAATATTCACTGATTAAGTGACTGAGAGGTTAGCTGGTTAGGTAGTTTATTCATTAGTTAGTTTATTCGTTGTATAACACCTGGAAAATTAAATGCTAAATAAATTTTTAAGGAAGAAAAGAAGGAAAGGAAAGTATGATGGAAAATGGTAGTGAAAATAACAACGTAAAAAGTTGGAGCTGAGGAAACAGGAGGGAGAAACCCACAGTCCTATGTTAATGTGAAAGGTGTCAAAGATGAGTGAGCTGTTAGGCCTGAATGACAAGTACATGATAACAGGACAATACCCAGGGTGACTTCTTTTGAAGGAGAAAAGACAAGGAGCCCCATTTTGTATGCACACACATCTAAAACATGCGTGCATTTTATGATGTATGCTGTGATGGAAACTGTGATGGAAAACAAACCTGCCCCCAACAAACAGCAGGAACACAGAGCTAAGCAGAGCAGCAGAGCCAAAGTACACGGTTTTGTGCCATCAGAGAAGGGATTCTTCATCCCCCTTCATTCCTTTCATCCTTATGGATGTGTTATCCATTATCCTGATTTTTAAGAATGAATGAACTCAGTTGAATTTAGCAAGTATCAGTCAAACCAACCCTAGACACCAGGCTCAGATGAATGAAGCATAGTTCCTGCTTGTCTCCTAGAGGCAACAGGATGAAAAGGGAACCAGCGGCATGCACACACGTGTTCATGACACACGCACACGCATGGGCGTGTGGGAACAATTAGTTGGTTAAAGGGAATCCAGGGTAAACTAAGACAGTGAGAATACAAAATCAAGAAGAGCTCTCTCCATCATTTAGCAATATTGATTCCATGAAGCATAAAAGCTAAGACACTGCCTTAAGATTTGTCAATGAAATCACCTTTGATCTTTGAAGGGTAAGTTCAGAAGAACACTGAGGATGGAAGCTAAGATACATGTTTGGTCCCTTCATTCTTCATTCTCTTGAACTTTCAAAAAACGTCTATCACAAGGTAAAAGTCATATGTTGGTGCTCTCTATAAATGCTGAAAATAAACAACTAGGCCATATTTGTAACCATAAAATTGCCAGATTTCCCTTAAAAAAATAACACAACCAAAACTTTAGAAGGGAATCAGATAGTTAAAGTGTCACCTTCCCCAGAATAAAGCAAGGTCACCAAAATAAAACTCCTAAAGTCATACAATAATTTGTAATCAAAGATATAAATAATTGCACATCCTGATACTTTATGCCAGTGGAGTTGCTACCTGGAAGGGTTTCTCAAAAAAAAGAAAGAATAAGTAAATAAACACAGCAGAGTTTTTAAAGATAATTTTTATTTACTTTGTCTTAAAAGACAAATTTAATAATATATAAAAAATAAAAGGACAAGCATTTTGAAGGTCAAGTGAAGCATTTTTCTTTAACAAGGTTATTTTGACATGACTAAATGGAACAGCCACAGAACTTTGAGCCACCCCATTAGATTACTGATGGCATCACCACCCCATTAGATTACTGATGGCATCAATGGCAAGAACAACTAGAATTTGTTAAGCTCCTTCCCCCCTTTAATAGTTTCATTCTGTTTGGGATAGAGAAAATGGAGATGAAAAGAAAGCCTACTCAAACTCTGGCCATTACATTTTTTTTCAAGTCAATGAAAAAGAATCAACAGCAAAATAACAGCCTTTTCCAGAGAGTACCAAAAAAAAAAAATCAATAATCAATCTCCAGAAGAAATCCAACATTTTCAGTATTGTTACAAATTAGACAGACTGTATTGATAATAAAAAGCTATATGTCCTGTCTTTTAGATACTCTGGGAAGAAGTATCTTAATTCTTGCATAAGGCTTCTTGACCTATCCATGCCTCTCAGCCAAAAATAATCTCTTCCTCCTCTGACCTCTTTAGGATTTTACATTTCTTTTTTTTTTTTTTTTTTTTAGAGATTTTATTTATTTGACACAGAGAGAGAGAGCGAGCACAAGCAGGCAGAGAGGCAGGCAGAGAGAGAGGGGGAAGCAGGCTCCCTGCCGAGCAGTGAACCCTATGCGGGGCTCTATCTCAGGACCCTGAGATCACGACCCGAGCCTAAGGCAAAGGCTCGACCCACTGAGCCACCCAGGCACCCCCCCCTTTTTTTTAAGATTTTATAGGATTTTACATTTCAAATAGAAAGTGAGAACTTCCGTTAAACATGGAAGATTGAATGCGTGAGAGATTTTTCTCTGCTTCAAATAAGCAGGAACTCTGCTTCTCTTATTCAAATAAGAGTAAAGGTAAATCCACAATCCAAAGAGAAAAGGAGGGAGCTATCCAGGGGTAAAGAGATGTCAACAAATGCATCCTGGTGCAGGAGCTCTGAAAGGCTCAGACACTGAGATTCCAGCTATCAGAGAAGGCTAAGGTGAGACATGGGACTAAAAACTGAAAGTCTATCTGAGAGTTTTTGTGGGAAGTGTTTAAATACTCAGTCCCTTCCTAGAAATTGGTGGTTCGTTTTTTGGAAAAACTGAATCAGAGATGCCCAGATTTGGGCACATCTGGCAAAGGATGAAAGGTGAGGGAGAGGCAGGATTCAGGGAAACATTCTGATGACGTCCTCAAACCTGAATTACACTCCACTGCCAGAATGTCTTCAAACTGGCCGATATTCCAAGGCAGGGGTTTGGAATAGTCTTCCGTGGAAAAATTCAGCAGTATTCAAAAAAGACTTGTAAATATGACCTTTGGTGGTCCCTTAAGGAAACAGCTGGTTTCCCACCATTCTTCCTGTGAAGCCCACTGGTCCTTAAAACCTCGATCCGGGGTACGATGATTCAAGATAATTTTCTAAAATATGACAATATATTTTTAAGTCAAAATGGCTTGCTAAGATCCCTGAATACTGAATGATGAATTACCCAAGGCACATAAACATGCAAATCCAGAAAGCAAAGAGAAAGAACTTCCAGGAAAGAAATAAATCAGATAACACAAAAAGGATCAAGAAACATAAAGGCATTGGACTTCTCAGCAAAAACATTCAAATGTAGAAGATAATAGAACAATTTCTCCAAAATTCTGAGCGTAAATGGTTTTCAAACTATAATTAGAAATGCTGCCAAACTGTCAATTAAACGTGACAGCAAAATAAAACATTTTCATATACATGAGTTTGAAAAAAAGATCTTCCTTCCTACTCTTTTCAAGAAGCTCCTGATAAATGTGTGTTGCCAAAAGCAAAAGAGTAAGAGAAGAAAAAGGAAGACCCTGATTTCAATAAATTGGGGACCCAGCAAAGACCAGGGTGAAGGCAATTCCCGGGGCAAGGGCTGTGCATGAGTCCAACAGGGAGCAGGGGAGAGAGTTCTCTGACAGAGGTTTCCTGAACAATAACAAAACTGTCACAATATCTGAAATTTTTTAGTGTTCAGAGAGGTGGTATTCATTTGTTTGGGCTACCATTTATTTCACCACAGATTGGGTGGTCTGAACAACAGAACTATTTTCTTACAGTTTTACAAGTGAGGAGTCCAACATCAAACTGTCATCAGGTTTGGTTCCTCCTGAGACCTCTGTCCTCATCTGCCGGATGGCTACCATCTTGCTGTTTCTTCACATGGTTGTCCCTTTGTGCAAGTGTACCCCAATGTCTATCTCTCATCTGATAAAGACACTGGTCATATTAGATTAGAGGCCCATCCTAACGGCCTCATTTTTTTAACCTTGAAAACAGTATATTTATTTATTTTATTTTTTTATTTTTTTATTAGTTATTATTAACATATAATGTATTATTAGCCCCAGGGGTACAGGTCTGTGAATTGTTAGGCTTACACATTTTATAGCTCTCACCATAGCACATACCCTCCCCAATGTCCATAACCCAACCACACCCTCCATACCCCCTTCCCCCCAGCAACCCTCAGTTTGTTTTGTGAGATTAATTGTCTCTTATGGTTTGTCTCCCTCCTGATCCCATCTTGTTTCTTTTTTCCTTCCTTACCCCCCCAAACCCCTCACCCTGCCTCTCAAATTCTTCATATCAGGAAGATCATATGATAATTGTCTTTCTCTGACTTTTTTCACTCAGCATAATGCCCTCTAGTTCCAACCATATCATTGCAAATGGCAAGATTTAATTTCTTTTGATGGCTGCATAGTATTCCATTGTGTATATATACACCACATCTTCTTTATCCATTCATCTGTTGATGGACATATAGATTCTTTCCATAGTTTGCCTATTGTGGATATTGCTGCTATAAACATTCGGGTGCACGTGCCCCTTTGGATCATTTGTATACATTTGGGTCATTTGGATACATTTGTATCTTTAGGGTAAATACCCAGTAGTGCGATTGCTGGATTGCTGGGTGGTACGGTAGCTCTATTTTCAACTTTTTGAGGAATCTCCATGCTGTTTTCCAGAGTGGCTGCACCAGCTTGCATTCCCACCAACAGTGTAGGAGGGTTCCCCTTTCTCCGCATCCTCTCCAACATCTGTCATTTCCTGACTTGTTAATTTGAGCCATTCTGACTGGTATGAGGTGGTATCTCATTGTGATTTTGATTTGAATTTCCCTGATGATAATGGCCTCATTTTAACTCAGTCACCTTGTTAAAGACCTCATCCCCAAATACAGTTACATTCTGATGTGCTAGGGTGTAGAGTTTCAATATATAAATTTGAGGGGGACACAACTCAGCCCATAATGGAGGAATTATGATTCTGTGGAGAAATACAAAAAGGAAATGTAATCAAGGAAAAATATATCCACCAGCTACACTAAGATAACATTTGAATATTAGTTGGGATACCTGATGGGCTCAGGCAGTAGAGCCTGTGACTCTTGATCTCAGGGTCATGAATTCAAGCCCCATGTTGGGCAGAGAGTTTACTAAAAAGAATATTTTTATATTCAGTATTGAATACGAATTGAACCAACATTGTCATGTAACCATAATAGGAAAGCAGATGAGGAGAACTGGGAAGAAGAGTTTCTGGAAGAATATCGCAAATGAAGAGGGTACATCAGAGGAATGTTGTTATTCTGTAATTAGTCTGGTAGTACTACTTGATTATTAAATTCTGCAACCATATTTCATTGACAAAAATTCTACAATATTTTTTAAGTGATCAGTGTCACTCATCACTTAGGAGGGCCAATAATCTTTTGTGTAAATGCTTTAGCTTTGCAATTCAAATGTCACATCCTTGGGCACCTGGGTGGCTCAGTGGGTTAAGCTGCTGCCTTCGGCTCAGGTTATGATCTCAGGGTCCTGGGATCGAGTCCCACATTGGGCTCTCTGCTCAGCAGGGAGCC
>PISX010016596.1:0-45759 GCA_004024625.1 Mellivora capensis
AAATAACATGGAGGACATGGGGAGATGGAGAGAAGGGAGTTGAGGGAAATTGGAAGGGGAGGTGAACCATGAGAGACTATGGACTCTGAAAAACAACCAGAGGGCTTTTGAAGGGGCGGGGGGTGGGAGGTTAGGGGAGCCTGGTGGCGGGTTTTAGGGAGGGCACGTATTGCATGGAGGACTGGGTGTGGTGCAAAAACAATGAATACTGTTATGCTGAAAAGAAATAAAAATAAATAAATTTTAAAAAAGAAATCAATTTTTAATTTATAATGGGGAGAATAAGAATTAAAGGCTATAAGATGAGCACAAATGAGAACACAAATGAGAGCTATGTGGCATGCATGCTTAATAGCACTGGGCTAAAATAAGATGATCTATCTGTGGTGTTCCATGAAAAACGTTACAGTTGGGACTCAAACTCTAGAAAGCTGACTCTTTCCTGAAAAGTACTCCAAAGATGCATCATCAAGTCTTGCCACAGTGACTCAATTTTCTAAGATTACTAGGGTTAACCCACTCTTCTTTAAATGGCCCATTGATTCTTTACATAAATTATTAGTACAGTCGAGTTGGTTTCTGTGGAGTCCTGCTGGCCTGGAGCCATTCTGTCTTCTCCAGATGATTTTGTGTATTTATGTAGATCTAAAAATTTAGTTTCTAAACTACAATCTTAATTTACTGCTCCTAGTTCCTGATGTGATGTGGGCACTCTCTGTGACTCCAAAATAAATACAAATTGATGGTTTCTAATCTTTCCCATTTACCCACTGACTCATTCAAACATTTATGGAACACATCTTATGATCTATAGAATGATGAATGAGACCTGATTTCTGCCTTTAAAAAGCTCATAATCTATGGCAGAGACAAAAGTGTATGCATGGTGATAGACGGTTAGAGCAGTTATAGGTCTCTCATTAAATTTCCATGAGTGTACATGGAAGGGAGTGATTAACCTGTTTGGAGAGCTGAAGAAGTATTGGGACAACTAATGTAAGCCTTGGGAAGTGAATAAAAAACAGGCGAGAAGCAAGTCCAAGCATAGGAAACAGAGAAGTAAATGTACAAAATTATTTATGGCATGTTAATGTATGATAAAAAAATATCTGGTGTTACCAATGCACTGGGAAGAGAGGAAGAGAAAGAGGAAGTGATATGTGAAGGTTTCTGAATGCCAGATTAAGGAGAACAGCCTTCACTGTTAATGAGTACCTTTCTGGAGCCAGGTTTTCATATATGATATACATATCATAAACACCTTTTGACATAGGTATTATAAATTCTCTACCCCCTTTAAAAATATATAACAAATAAAGAATAGCAAATGAAACACAGAAAAGCTAAGTTAAGCACCCTACTCATAATCCAAGAATTAGCACAGTCTGATTCCATTTCTGTTCAATGACAGGCCACTGAAAATTTGGTGACTTTCAAATGTGCACTACAATACTACTGACTAGTCACCTTGCTATTTATTAAATCACAAGATTTATTTGTTTTAAAACTAAAAGTCTGTACCTCTTGACCCCCTTCACCTATTTTGCCCACTCCACAAATCTATCCCACTTTGGTAACCACCATTCTATTCTCTGTATCTATGCATTTTGTTTTATTTTGTTTAGAGTCCACATATAGGTAGAATCACATAGTATTTGTCTTGCCCTTCCTGACTTACTTCATTTAACTTAATCCTCTAGGTCCATCTATGTTGTTGCAAATGGCAAGATTTCATTCTTTTCTTTATGTCTAAACAGTATTCCATTATATATATACACACCCCCTATCTTCTTAATCCACGAATCCATTGATGGAGACTTGTTTCAAAATCATGGCTAATATCAATAATGCTGTGATGAGCATAGGGATGCATACAATCTTTTTGCATTAGTGTTTTAATTTTCTTCAAATAAATAACCAGAAGTGGAATTTCTGGATGATATGGCAGTTATGTTTTTAATTTTTTGAAGAAATTCTATACTGTTTTCCATAGTGGCTATACTAATTTACATTTCCACAAGCAGTGTATGATGGTTGCCTTTCCCCATCTTTGTTGACACTTGTAATTTCTTATCTTATTGATAACAGCCATTCTAACTGATATGAGATGATATCTCACTGTGGTTTTGATTTGCGTTTTCATGTGACTGCTGGCCATATGTATGTCTTCCTTGGCAAGAGTATCTGTTCAGATCCTCTGCCCATTAATCAAATTATTTGTTTGCTATTGAGTTGAAGGGTTCTTGATGTAGTTTAGATATTAACCCTTACTAAATATATCACTTGGAAATATTTTCTCCCATTAAGTTGCCTTTTCATTTTCTTGTTGGTTTCCTTTGTTATGCAGGAACTTTTTTAGTTTGATGTAGTCCCACCTGTTTATTTTTGCTTTTGTTGGCTTTGCTTTTGGAGCCAGTTTAAAAAGCTCATTGTCAAGAACCATGTCAAGGAGCTTACTCAGATGTTTTCTTTTAGGAGTTTTATGGTATTAGGTTCTACCTTCAAGTCTTTAATTCATTTTGAGTTAATTTTGTGTACGGTATAACATAGTAGCCTACTTTCATTCTTTTGCATGTGGCTGTCTAGTTTCCCAACACCATTTTTTGAACAGATTCTCCTTTCCCCACTGTATATTTTTAGATTTTCTGTTATAAATTAACTGACCATCTATGCCTGGGTTTATTTCCAGGCTCTCTATTCTGTTTCACTGATCTATGTGTCTATTTTTTATGCCAATACCATACTGTTTTGATTGCTATAGCTTTGTAATATAGTTTGAAATCAGGATGCATGATGCACCAGGATGCATTTCTCAAGGTTGCTTTGGTTATTCAGGATCTTTCATGGTTCCATACAAATTTTAGGATTTTTTTCTCTATTTCTCTGAAAAATGCCATTGATATTTGAATAGAGATTGTCTGAATCTATAGATTGCTTGGGGGTAGTATGGACATCTTAACATTAATTCCTCAATCCATGAATACAGACTGTCTTTCCATTTATTTATATTTTAAAATTTCTTTTATCAGTGTCTTATAGTTTTCAGAGTACAGGTTTTCACCTCTCTGATTAAATTTATTCCTAGGTATTTTATTCTTTTTGATGCAATTGTAAATGAAATTGTTTTCTTAATTTCTTTGATAGTTTGATGTTAGCATATAAAAACACAACAGATTTTTGTATAGTGATTTTGTGCCTTGAAATTTGACTAAATTCATTTATTAGTTCTAACAGTTTTTTGGTGGAGTCTTTAGGGTTTTCTGTACATAAAATTATGTCATCTACAAATAGTAACAGTTTAATTTCTTCCTAATTTGTGTAATTTTTATTTCTTTTTCATGCCACTTTCTCTGGCTAGGACTTCCAATACTATGTCTAATAAAAGTGGTATGAATGGACATCCTTGTCTAGTTCCTGATCTTAGAGGAAAAGCTTTTGGCTTTCACCACTGAGTATGACGTTAGCTGTGGGCTTGTCATATATGGCCTTTATTATGCTGCAGTGCATTCCCTCTATACCTGCTTTGTTGAGGGTTTTTATCATAAATGGATGTTGAATTTTGACAAGTGCTTTTTCTGTATCAATTGGAATGACCATATGATTTTTATCTTTCATTTGGTTAATGTGGTGTATCATGTTGATTTGCAGATATTGAACCATCCTCACATCTTTGGAATAAATCCCACTTTATTATAGTGTATGCTCTTTTTAGTGTACTGTAGAATTTGATTTGCTAATACTGTGTTGAAGATTTTTGCATCTATGTTCATCAGGGACATTGGCATGTAATTTTCTTTTTTTGTGGTGCCCTTGTCTGGTTTTGGTATTAGGACAATGCTGGCCTCATGAAATGAGTTTGGAAGTATTCTCTTCTCTTCAATTATTTGAAGTTTGAGAAGGATAAGTATCACAGCTTCTCTGAGTGGTTAGTAGAACTTACCAGTGAAGCCATCTGGTCCTGGACTTTTGTTTAATGGGAGGTTTTTGATTAGTGATTCAATTTCCTTACTAGTAATCAATATATTCAGATTTTCTGCTTCTTCATGATTCAGTCTTAGAAGATTGTATGTTTCTATAGATTTATCCATTTCTTCCAGTTTGTCCAGTTTGTTGGTGTCTAATTATTCATAGTAGTCTCTTGGATCCTTTGTATTTCTGTGGTATGTTATAACTTCTCTTTGATTTCTGATTTTGAGTCCTTGGTTTTGTTTTGTTTTTTTTTTTTTCCTTGATGAGTCTAGCTGAAGTTTCATCAATTTTTCAAATAACCAGCTCTAGTTTCATTGATCTTTTCTACTGTCTTTTTAGTCCATATTTCCACTCTGATCTTTATTATTTCCCTCCTTCCACTAACTGGGCAACCAGAGCCAGATGACTAAAGATTGTCCTCTGTGTAGAATGTGTGTGTCTGCCAGCTTTAGTGGAGAAGTGGAAGAGCAAAGGCTGGGGTGCTCTCCCTCTACTTTAGCAGAGTAGCAAGAGAATGCAGTGACTGTGCATGCCCACAAGTGCCAATAAGGTAGAAGAACAGTGCAAAACTAGCACCTCTGTCCCTGGAAAAGTCCCAACAGGCCCCTGCCTGTCCATAGACACTTTAAGATTAGCAAATGAATCTCCTTCATATATAGTCTAGGTGCTTTTCAAACAGAACTTCAAAGCTCCTTTGTCTAGGTAATTTTCAAATTGCTGCTTTTGCACTGGACCCCAGGGCAAATGAATCTTCTTCAAGAACAGTATCTCAGTGCCCTAGAGCACTCTGGCTCTCTTGGACATAAGCTTCATTGCTTTTAAAACCCATGTGTCTTTCTGGTGCAGGTCTCAAGGACTGGGGTGACTGATGTGAGGCATGAACCCCACATTCCTGAGCAAGAAGCTCTGGGTTTGTGCAATCCCTTCTAATCGTGATCAGAGATGGGATTTTTGGTGAGACTGCATCTTTGTCTCTCCTACCTATCTCAATATGATCTTTTTATTGTTTGTTGTGAAGGAGCTTTCAGCTACTTTTCAGCTCTTTTTCAGAGGGAACTGTTCCATATATAGCTGTAAATTTGGTGTGTCTGTGAGAAGTGTTTCAGGATCTTCCTATGCCACCATCTTGGGCTGCCTTTCCTCAAAGGATTACAAATTCTAAATTTCTCAAATGTTAATAGGATACAAAATGAAATAAACTCAAAATTTTAAATCATAAGGTTCCTTTGTATTCCAAGTATATTTAGATTCTGTGTTATATGTAGATATTACAGAGATTGAGAATTATACCAGTGTCCATTCTCCTCTTCTTTCTGTTAGTAACAGAAATCCTTGGCTTTCATTTGGCTACGTAGCCACTAAGAAGACTCCATTGCCTTCTCAGCCTCATTGCAGCTAGGCGTGTGCATGTGGCTAAGTTCTGGCCAATGGAAAATAAACAGAAGTGGTATATTCTGCCTCTTTCCTTTCCTCTCTTCCCACTGGCTGGAAACTGGCAACTACTGAAATAGCCTCCTTGTAACAAAAGGTGCCCTCATCTTGGTTTTTCATGAGATAGAAATAAAGTTTAATCTTATTCAATCCACCGTATTTGGAGGTCTCCCTATTACAGCAGCTTAATCCATATTCTAATACATGTATATATGTGTATATTCACACAATGTAAAATAGTTTTAATGGCATAATATTTTAGATTTCTTGCCAGAAACATTGGGTAACCTTCCCTTTACTTAATAACTAAAAAAAAAAGTATTCTTCAGTTGTGCTCTTATAATATTTTTATGTGTACTCCACAGGCTTTAGTATTATTTAGATGAAATTAATTTTTAGGCTATAAATTATTAATGTGGTATAAAAAAATACACAATGGAGTCAGTTAAAATAAATGAAATATTTAGTCTTTGCTATTATGGGTAACAAAGAAAATGCTCCAGCATATAACTATTCCTTGTGAATAAACAGTAGTTATACCAATGTTTCATGAAACTGCAACATATTTGGTTTACAACAAGGACTAAAACTATTGGTCAAAATTTCGTTTTGAGATATTGATTATTCAAGTACAATTTTCAAACCTGGTCATTATGGATGAATGTAATGAAAATGAGGTAAGGAGGTAGGCCTGTTTCTATTCCACTGTAAACTGTCTAACAGTACTGGTTCTCAGCTCTGGTTGCACATCATCTGAGGAGTTAAAAAAAAATTCTTTGCCAAAGCTCTATCCTAGTCTATTATCTATTCTGACTTAACTGGTCTATTTTTGAGCCTTGGGACTGGTAGATTTCTAAAGTCCAAGGTAATTCTAAAGTGTAGCCAACACTGAGAACTCCTGCAATAATACAATAGTTAATTCTGGAAACTTTGGACCATACTTGGGTCCCAGTTGTAGTCTAATTTTTGAAATAAAACACTAAATAAACTTCAACCCCATTTCATATAATGAGTTGAATTTTTTCATTAGTTACACAGGCTTCTCTGCATCCTCTGTCAACACATAAATAGGCCCCACATTCGAGTAACTGGAGCACATAGTTATCAACCCCCGCCCGGATGGTACCTAGTTAAGACAACAAGTTATCATAAAATATGTAAGGATATTTTTGCTTTTTGGGCAACTGCCCAGCCCAAGGTCAGTCAGAATATAATATCTCTTGAGTTTTACTCTCACTGGCTTTCTATCAGCATGTGTCTTGTCATTAAAATAAATCTTGCTTAAGCTCATGAACAGTTTCCGTCTGTGCTTGCACTGCAATGTAACAGATATAACAGATGGAAGAAATTACAGCAGGAGAAATATCTACAGACTGTAGATCTCATGGTGAGACACACAAAACAGAAATCCTGGCTTTCCCTTTTTGGCACAGATTATAACTATTATTTTAAGCAACTGAATATAAATGTAGTGTTTGGTCAAAGACTTTACTTTGTAACTGCTATGAAAGAGACCATTACTCTTCTTTTCTGTAACACGAGCCATCCTTTATAAATTATAGGTGTAGCAGACTGTCTGGAAGCCCCCCATGGGGAAGAAGAGAACTAGCGGAAGGAAGGGTGCAGGAAGTCTGACTGGGATATTGTTAGGTCCTCATCCACTTCAAACAACTTCAAGGCTCATTCATCTCCTTCCTGGGGTGGTTGTTTCCCACCCCACCCTCTCCCTCCCCAAGTTGATACCAAGCTAGGGTAATAAATAAGGAGTTCACATAGGTAAAGGATAAACTTGCTGTGCTTTAAAATGGTGACACTATTAGTAAAAGATGTTTTGTTTGCCTTTAGATGTTTCACTCTAAGGATGAATCTCAAAGTATCATTTGCCTTTTATTCTGCCCTACACAGGACTTTAAGAATATGAAAAAGAATATAAAAAGAAAGTAATCTCCACTTATCTTATCTCCAGCTTCACTAAAGGAAAAGCTTGAAGGAATCAAATGACCCCAAGTGATAAAAAATGGCTAAAATAATGGAAGGGATAAAAGGAGAGAAGAGAAGAAAGAGGAGGACGTAGAAAGGAGACCAGAAAGAAAGGACCCCCTTATGTCCATGAGAATTGGATTCCATATGGGTTGATTATTGTCCAGGGCAAAGTAAAGAACTGTTTTCACCATCTCCTAGAAACTGTGTACTTGAAGGGTCAATATTAAGGTTTTCTTTCTGGGAGTAAACTGTTTACCTTCCTGACTTTTCAAATATTAAGGAGAGGAGTAAGGGAACTGCAGCAAATCTGAGGGATTATGGCAAACTAAAGTCCAATCCATATAAGGTCACAGGCCAAGGAAATGTTGTATTCAAGGAAGTGAGACAGAATGCTTCACACCTTGGCCAAAACTATATTCATGTAGTCCAGAATCTGATAAAGAATAGCAGTACCACAGAGGAAAATACAAACGTTTACTAGCTCTAGAAATTCACCTTAATATGACTTAACATGATTAGTGGGTACATAGTCTGACCTCCTGGTCACCACTCTGTAAGCATGCATATTTTTCCATAGTTACAATTACAGTGCATTTTTAAAAAGATTTTATTTATTTGAGAGAGAGAGAGAGAGCATAAGCCGGCAGAGTGTCAGGCAGAAGGAGAGGGTGAAGCAGGTTCCCCGCTGAGCAAGGAGCCCGATGTAGGGGTCGATCCCAGGACCCCAGGATCATGACCTGAGCCGAAGGCAGCCACTCAACCAACTGAGCCACCCAGGGGTCCCACAATTACAGTGAATTTTAATCTTCTTACTTAACTTACATATTTTTAATGTTTTACAGTTTTCAAGTTATCATAAATTACCCAAGTTACTTATACGTCTTCCTTTATACTTTTTGCCTTTTACTAACGGAAATGAAGCACTGAACAAGTTTACACAAATATCATTTTGCTACTTCTCAACCTTAGATTACCCACTCTCAATCTGCTACAGAAAAAATCTTTCTTTTTGGCTAGATGCCTTTTAATTTAACTACATATATTCTTCCACCTGTCTGAATGGAGAATCGCATATGTTTTTTTAAACAGCTTCAATTGCAAAGCACATATAACTAGGCTACAAGCTGCTTGATTTAATGTTTGTAATTTAATAGAATCAACTAGAGTAAAAATGTAAATTACTCAACAAGAACAATTCTTGAATTGCAGCCTTTTCAGAGTTCAGATCTGAGAGTCATAACTGAACAATAGCTTTATGACCTAGAAGATAAGAATTATAATTAAACACAACTGGAATTTATGTTTACATTTCTTTAAAACAACAACAACCACAACCAAAACCCCCCAGGGCTCTCTAAGATAGTTTCAAGGCCTGGAGTTGAAGTGTCATTGAAGAGATAACCCAGCTCTGTAATTTCTCTAACTTCCAGCAGGTGGCAATGTTGCTTGTTGTTGTGGTCCCTGCATAGCTGGAAGAGTGGAATTCAGAACATAGGTCAACCTCAGACAGAAATGTGGGCAGTTCTTGCATTACAGAGATGCACTACTTTGTTTGCCACTTAAAACTTTCCAAAGTATTTCTTATACCGCAGTTAGCTTTACTTCTGAAAAATGTAATTCCTCCCACCCCTGTCACCTCTCTCCTGCAACTGCACAATGGTTCCCTTTGTCTGTCCCCGGTATATGGGATGGATAAGAACAGGGAGAGACAGAACACAGAGAAAATAATTAGGGGACTCCCACAGTTTTTAGTTAGGGCTATTTAAATTATTGAAGAATTTTTTTTAAAAAGACTTTATTTATTTATTTGACAGAGATCACAAGTAGGCAGAGAGGAGGCATGGGGAGGGGTGGGAAACAGGCTCCCCGCTGAGCAGAGAGCCTGATGCAGGGCTCGATCCCAGGACCCTGAGATCATGACCTGAGCTGAAGGCAGAGGCCTAACCCACTGAGCCACCCAGGCGCCCCTAAACTATTGAAGAAATTTTAAAAAGGAATTCCCTATAAGGAAGTCAAAGGACTGGGATGTAGCAGGCCTAAAGAACTATGTAAACCAGGAAGGTGGCCACTCCAAGACTTCTGCTTCTGACTTTTGTCTCTGCTCCTGCCTGTGTATTTGCTTCTATGTCTCTCTCTTGAGGACAGGGGCTCTCTCTTTCTTTGGTATATGTGGGAGAAGCATAGCCTGATCCTACATTTCTGCCACCATAGAAATGGAGTTTTGTCAGCCATAGGGAAATATTTATTGGCCTAGTCTAGACCAAGTACGTGTGCCCAGTAGAATAGGATCAAATTGTATAAAATAGATGTGCCCCAGCCATGCAGACAAGAGAAGCAGGTCAGTTTCCGGAGGATGGAGGTTGGAATGCACTGACCTAATAATCATCTAGTATATAGTGAGGCCTATGCATAAGGTAATGGTGGAATGTAACCATGGTAATGTTGAGGGAATAATGAAAAGGGGAAGAGATAAGGAATAATCTGTAGGACATGGAGAATGATTAGATACAAGGTAAATGATTAGGTAGAAGGTAAAAGCATAAAAAACAAAAACAAAAAAACAAAAACAAAAAAAAACCAACAAAACTGAACAAAACCCAAGTCCAATAAATCCAAACAAGAAAAGAGAGAAGTAGGAGATATGGGGGAAGATGGTGATTATGATAGTGACGCTGACCATTTGAACCGACCTGGAAAGTCCACTAGGATTGTTGTGGCAGATTAGAATATAGGTCAAGAAGGGATTTAAATTTAGTTTTACTCAGATTAATAACCTGGGAAATTGCTTTAAATTTTGAAACTTAATTTTCTTAAAGCCAGATACAAAATGGCTTCCTTTTTCTGGCAGAAGCACCACAGTGAATCATATAACTTTAAAAAGAACCCAAGAGTGGCAATTTTCTTTCCAGGAGCATTAGTTCTAATAGGCAATTTTTCCCAAAACCCAATGTCATAAACCATAAAATAAATCATAATAATTAACACTCAGAAGGGAGATTAACAGGGTCCCTTTAAATATTGAAAATATAATGAAGTCAGGATTTCAGTCCAAAGTAAGTCCTTTTATTTGCATAAATACAGATAGCATGGAGGACTAAATCAAGGAGTTCTTGATTTAAGTCTACTTTGGCTCCACTGAACTCTGAACCTCTGTATTTATTTAAGAAACACTGCCTTGATAGATGAATGGAAAAAGAAGTTGTGATATATATATATATACACACTGGAATATTACTCAACCATAAAAAAACAAGGAAACCCTACCATCTGTAACAATATTGGTGGACCTTAAGGAAATGAGGTGAAGTGAAATAAGAGAAAGAGGAATGTTGTATGATCTTGCTTATATGTAGAATCTAAGAAACAGAACAAAACACCAAACTCACAGAAAACGAGATCAGATTACTGGTTACAAGAAGCAAGAGGCAGGACATAGGAGGGGGGCAACAGGAGGAAGGTGGTCAAAAGGCAGAAACTTCCAGTTATAAGATAAATAAGTAGTAGAGATGTAATCAATGTGCGGTATGATGGCTACAGCTAACACTACTGCATGATATACAGGAAAGCTGTTAAGAGGGTAGATGCTCAGGGTTCTCATCACAAGGAGATTTTTTTTCTTTTTACTGCATCTATATGATATGATGAATGTTAAGGAAACCTACTGTAGTAATCATTTTATATTTGTAAATCAAACTCACATGCTGTACACCTTAAACTTATACAGTGATATATATAAATTATTTATCAATAAAACTGAAGTAAAAGGGAAAAAAGGAAAACCAAGAAACATTATCAATATCACTCAGACTAAGCATAAAAGAGAGGAATCATAACTATATGCAATGTGTAGATATACTAAATACTCTATATTTTCTATTAAAGTTGAAAGAATTGATGACCTTGTTCCTTTTGCACTAAAAGATCTTGTGGTTTAGCAAAGCAAAGGCACTAAACCTAAAGAACTGAATCCAGAGCTCCATTCCAACAGGAAAGCACTGAGTGATCTTGAGCAACTGACTTGCTTCCACATCACAATTTACTATTTCACAGACTGTAAAATCAAATACTGTATACATTGTGGAATCTTGCCTGATAATATGGCAAGCATTACTTATTCAGCTCTTCTTTCAAAAAGCACTGAGTACATAGCAAGTTGGGGAGGGTTTGGTCCCATCAATTCTTTTGATCAAAACCCTCCTTCACAGACATGTACCCCTGGGGATAAAAATACTTTATATGTTTATAAAAAATTAAAAAAATTTTTAAAAACCCTATTTTTCTCTTTTACTCCCATGGGTTATTTTATATCCTATACTGGTTCCCATGGAGGTGAGATTACTGATTTATACCACTCACTTTTCCTTTAAACTGCTCTTCCATTTTCCACCCTGCCCTTGACCATCCTAAACAATGTATTTATTTTGTCACCACAGAAAATACTTGGGAACATGCAATAATTTTTTTTTTTATTATTTGAAGGAGTCTTTAGACTTTGGAAACAAATTAAAAACCTCTGAGTGTTATCTTTTCCTGAGTAACAAATCACCCCAAATGTAGAGGCTTAAAACAAAAATAGTTATAATCTCACAGTTTCTGTGGGTCAGGAACCTGGGCTTGGCTTAGCTGAGTTCTCTGCTTTAAGGGCTCTCACATGCCATGATGAAGGTGTGCCACGGTCACCTCAGGTCTGAACTGGGGAAGGATCTGCTTCCAAGCTCACTCATACACTTATGGGTAGGATTCAGTCCCTCACAGATAGTTGGTCTGAAGTGTTTACTTCCTTGCTCGCTGTTGACAACTCTCAGTCCTATTATTTCCTTACCTGTCCTATACATCCCCTTTGCTAAATAGCTATTGCCCAAATTTACCATGCATTTCTCAATTTGTGCCTTGATGCCATATAGTCTGTGTTCACTGTATTCTCACTTTGTGCTTTTCCATGGGCTATTTTCTATACTCTGTACTTCTTCCTCTTCCTTCAGCAAAGTCTCAACTATCTTTCGAAATTCATCTTAGTCATCTCTTTTTCTATGAAGTTTTCCCTGAATTTCTTTTCAAGAAAGTATTGTTTTTGTTGACTTGTATAGTATCATAGACCATACTGGAAGGACTGTTTACATATATGTCTGTGTATCTAGGCTCTTTGGGCACTAATTATGTCTTCCTCAACATTATACTCCCACTACCCAAGACAGTGCTTAAGTTATAATAGGTGATTAATTAATGTCAGTGTAAAGAAAGAAGAAAGGAAATACCGCATACTCTGGAAATCTATTGTGTCAGTTCAGCCTCTACTCAAAAAGCTTCTTAAAAGAGTATAGATTGGAAATAAAGGAAAAGAGGACTAGAATATTTGTAGTAATTCTGTCATTACAAGGTTTCTTGTGTTAAATTTGGCTCTTCCTTGTAAATCTGCAGTGTATCTCTTATAAAGGCAGGACGGTCAATTGGTCAGCCACATGTCTTGGTTGGGCTTAATGTTAACAGACGCTGGAAAACCCATTTGCCACCTTTTAATTGATAATCAAAGCATACAGTTTAGTTCAGCAATATCAAATGTCTACCCCCTAAGTTGTTAGAGATTAGATCTTAAGAATATCAACTTGAATTCTTTGCTTATTCTTAAGGGTGGATATGTATTACATTAATTTTCTCTAGGTGTTCTAATTTTGCTCCCCTACTAAACAAGACCACACCTATCCTATGAAAGTTGATTATATCATTTGACCTTCATAGAATAACTTTGAATGAACACATATAAGAAAGTTACATGAAATAGGGCGCCTGGGTGGCTCAGTGGGTTAAGCCTCTCCCTTCAGCTCAGGTCATGATCTCAGGGTCCTGGGATTGAGTCCCGCATCAGGCTCTTTGCTTGGCAGGGAGCCTGCTTCACCATCTCTCTCCCTCTCTGCCTACTTGTGATCACTCTCTGTGTCAAATAAATAAAATCTTTAAAAATAAAAAAAATTTTTAAAGATTTTATTTATTTATTTGACAGACAGATCACAAGTAGGCAGAGAGGCAGGCAGAGAGAGAGAGGAGGAAGCAGGCTCCCTGCTGAGCAGAGAGCCTGATGTGGGGCTCCATCCCAGGATCCCGGGATCATGACCTGAGCTGAAGGCAGAGGCTTTAACCCACTGAGCCACCCAGGTGCCCCCCCCCAAATTTTTTAAATAAAAAATAAAAAAGAAAGTTACATAAAATAATTACTTGAAATGATATTCACTCATATTTATTGTAAGGAATGTTATGAAAGATATAATTTCCTGTAGTCCTCCTTATGTTGATACATAGAGAAACTGCTCTTGGTTTTCATTACCAAGAAATGCTCTGTCTCCTGAGCAAGTCCTTTATTTTAAACTTGTCCACTCTATGAATCCTGTAACCAGTAATGTTTCTCTCCCTTTACTGCTACCAGAGAGTTTAGAGAAATACTTAGGGCCCAATGTTAATAGGTGCATAGTAATTTATGACTTAGATTTTTTAAAAGATTTATTTGAGAGAGAGAGAGAAAGTGAGCATGTTGTGTGTGTGTGGGGGGGAAGCAATAGGAGAAGGAGAGAGAATCTCAAGGAGACTCCCTGCTGAGTGCAGAGACTGACGCAGGGCTTGATCCAAGACCATGAGATCATGACCCGAGCCAAAATCAAGAGTTGGCCACTTAACTGACTGAGCCACACGGGCGTCCCATGACAGATTTTTTAATGCACTAACCACTTCCTTGGCTTTATTTTATTTTCCTACCTTCACTCAGGTTCATTCTCTATTTAGTTTTTTCCCATTTGTATATTTTTATAAGGTGTCTCAAATCCTTTTATAGTATCAAGACAGAGCTAAATCAAATTAAATAAAAGTATAATTATCTTATTGGGCATTTGTGGTTCTTTTAGAGGGAAAATAATCTGCTACATACTTTAAAGTGAGTATGGACTTAATCAACAGCCAGCAAATTGCAAAGCACATAAGATTTCTGGAATGTGAAGGACCTCACATCTTCCCAGTTAGTTATTGTCAGAATTTTGATATTTTACTTCCAAGAAGAATGAGTATAAAATGACATAGTAAACCATGTAAAGGAATAACCATATTCTTTACAAATGCTCCCTTAAGTCATGCTGTACCAGTCAGATAACCAAGATGTCACTGATTTCATCCACTGTGATTTCCACCATGCTGTGAGGGTGGTGTGAGTTGTAATACTGGATGGCCCTTTGCAGTCTGGCAGAAAATCACCATTACCATGTGAGATTACATAGCAACCTATTCTTCAGTTATTAGAGTGATGTGATTTTTTTGAAAAGTGAGTGATCATAAAGGAAATGCTTTGACCAAGATTCTACAGTTTGAATGTTTACAGTGTTTAGATTCCTGGATAAATGATCCTCTCCTGTCTTCTATGGCTAATGAAATAAAATTTATTACACACTTGGTATTCTAGGTGCTTTATACATTATTACACTTTTTCATTAATTATCACAATGATTCAATGAGATACTTTTATTTTCTTCATTGCAGATTAAAAAATTGAGGTGTAGAGAGGAAAGGAACTTATTCAAAATCAGATAATGATTTATGTTTCAGATTATGTAATTCCAGAGATGATCTCCTTTCCACAACAGCACATTATTTCTCTCAACTCATCCAGGCTCCTTTCCTCCTTCTGGCATGAATAATCCTGGATAATGGGAATACTCTGTGTGCATGTATGTGTGTGTGTGCTCACATGCTCATGTGTGTGGATGTATTTTATGTAGTGACTCAGTCAGAATCCCAGCAAGTAGCAGAAAGCTCATTCACTCAAAAGAATTTAACTGAAAAGAATGTAGTAAAGAAATTACCCACAGAGGTATGGGCAGGGTTAAGGATCCCAAAAGGATGGTGAGGTATCCAGGGATGAGCAACAGTGGGATACCATTGTCACTCTTAGGTCTAAAGGCTCCAAAGGAGAGAGTTCTGTTACCAGAGCCCAGTGAGATCTGGAGCCACCTGGTTATATAATTTATTTGTTCTTTATGGATTTGATTACACCTGGTCTCATACACCATTTCCATGTAATAATAGAATGATGCTCTACAAGTCCAACTTTATGACTGTGGAACAACTAACATCAGTTCATGACAGGAAAATTAGGTTACACAGTTGCTTGGTATGCCAGGCTCAGACATTTACTCTCTTCCAGTCCTAGTGGCAAATCAGACCTACTCTTCAATGACACTACTGCTGCCTTCACCAATGAATGTCTTGGTGAAGAAGGGTCTACCAGTCCTTCTGGAAAGTATCATGGAGAGTGGGTGAGCAGATAGAATATAATAGGTACATTCCAATATTATCACATCTTTAAACCCTGCAATCCTTTCTCTAAAGTATGTCAGGGAAATTCTGGCATCTCAGCTATATTAGCTATACCCATTGAGATAAGGTTTCATTTAACAACAGAAAACTGCTGACATCATTACCAAATGCTTGAAGCAATACATTAAATTCCAAATCCCAAGAGATGTGTGCCTATACTGACAAATTCGGTCCAATCCAATGTATATTTCATTCTCCTTTTCTAACATCCTAGGAATCCACTTCCATGAAAGATCTATAGAATCGCCACCATAAATTAGTAGACCCTAAAAACTTCTTACAGAAGGCCCTACAATGTTTTCAGTGTCTGTGCTATCTCCTCCTGGAGCAGATCTTCTCTCTTTGGACTATGCTGATTTCTACTATGGATCTGGAAGCAGGGTGGGTAGAGGGGGGATCCTGAAGAAAATTAGTACCTCTTCTTGAAAGAAAATGCCAGGTATAAATGCTTTGAATTTTTTATGCAGAGGAATTCTGTTCCCTCACAGAAAGTGAAAGGCTGCTTCAGTTGGCAAGGAAGATTCAGAGAGATCTGGGATTTTTTGAGTTCTAGGCATGCTCTGTTTCTGCCTAAATGTTCCCATTTTATTCCAGAGATCCATTTCTTCCCACCTAAGGCCGTTACCTTGTATAACTTGATAAAATTGCTTATATAACTGGTTTTACACCTCCGCAGCTTATAGAATTAGACCTTGGGTAGATCCTTAGCCATGTTTTTCTTACAGCTACATGAGACAATGGTTAAAAAAAAAAAAGACATCATGGGGCATTCTGATTCTCCCCTCAAAACTTGATTGTACTTTGAGGGTCTGTTTCCTGTGGTCATGCCTAGTACTAATCACTGTGTCAGCTGGTGGTCAAGGAGGAAACAGCAACCGTAAAAAGACAACTGTTTTAAAAGAACTTAATGAAAAGATTTTTTACAGAGGTGTGGGCATGGGTAAAACACAAGGGATGGTGAGGCAGTCAGGTTTTTCAACAGTGAGAAGTTGTTACCACTCATGAACTTGAAGGGTCAAGAGGAGGAAACAGGGTTGCTAAGCTTGAGAAGAGATAGAACTGTCTGAGGCTCTCTGATAGGGGTTGCCTGGTAGGTTTTGGTAACCTCAGCAAGACAAGAAGGCTGATTAATACCCTGACCTCTCTCTTCTCTCAACATCTGATCCCTGATATGCTGCTTCCCATTGGTGAAAACCAGATGATAATAGAGCAAGGATGATGCAGAGACTATCAATTACTGGCAACTCATCTCTTTTCCATTTCCAGATAAGAAGAAATGGAGAATATGGCCACTTGAAATATTTTCCTAAGGCAAAAACTTCCATTGTATATGTGGAACATATTTTAGGTACAATCTCAAATTACAAGACCTGATATATTTTCATCAAAGTCTATTACAATTCTTTAGTTAAAAACCTGCAACATTTATAGATTAATATAATCTTGAAGAACAATATAGAATAGAGAGGTAGGAGAGAGGAAATACATACGCTAAAGCTCCAGGAAAAAAAATCTATTTTAAAATGAGATTTGATTAAATTACAACTCTGAATTAAACAATCTGACTATAACTTTGACCTTTTTACTTTTACTTCCTTAAGGGGAAAAGCTTAGGAGAATATTTGCATATAAGTAATTACCTGAAAATAACATTTGACAAGCATAAATGAATATAAGACAACTTGAAAGACTTTCATATTGCACTTAAAATGCTCAGATGTTTAAGGGAGTTAAGCTATATCAGTTGGGAGAAAACATGTTTTGAATTTGATTCATGTTTGAAAAACACTTCAAGAAGCTCACCCTCTATAATCCAACAAAACCACTTGTAACAATAGTAATTATAATAGTTTATTGCAAGTACCTCTTTTAAGTCTCTCATCTAAATATAGACTTGTGCTGTTTTCCTTAACCTTGACTGACAGATACATTTTGATAAGGTAGAGAGAAAGACTGATTTGGAAAAGATTAAAGAGAAAATGTATATCTGGGGTAGCCAAGGATCTCAGATAGATGAGGAAAGTATATTTCCACTTTGTACTTCCACCACTTCATAAATATAAAAATTTTATCTGTTAACAAAATAATGTCTATTTTAGGGATAGATCATCGCTTCTCAGCCTTTTGGTTAAGATCAAGTGTCTTAAAGGCACAGATTAATTGGGAAACTCATAAACTACATTTTGTTTTATCATTCAATATTTCAATACTTGTGACATTACTTAAAATAGTAATATTGTCTTACCCAGTCATAAAATAAAAACACTGAGCATTAAAAAATGTGTAGTATTAGAAACTGGTAAATCTGTTCTCACTTTTTCCTCTTCTTTAGAGTAACTAAACCCTAAAATTTCCAAATCAATTTAACATTTTCACATATTCCAACGGCCTAGTTACCACTTCTAACATAGTATTCAAAGCCAGTCCTTTATGTTTTCAGTATATTTACATTTTCACATATTATCTTACCAGACATATTTTACTTTTTTTTTTTTTAAGAATTTTATTTATTTATTTGACAGAGAGAGAGATCACAAGAAGGCAGAGAGAGAGGAGGAAGCAGGCTCCCCACCGAGCAGAGAGCCGGATGTGGGACTCCATCCTAGGGCCCTGAGATCATGACCTGAGCCGAAGGCAGAGGCTTAACCCACTGAGCCACCCAGGCACCCCCATATTTTACTTTTTAAAAAATATTTTATTTTACTTTTTTCAGTGTTCCAAGATTCGTTGTTTATGCACCACACCCAGTGCTCCTCCTTAATACCCACCACCAGGCCCCCATCCCCCTCTCCTCCAAAACCCTCAGATTGTTTCTCAGAGTCCACCGTCTCTCATGGTTCGTCTCCCCCTCCAGTTTCCCCCTAATTCACATTTCTTTTCCTTCTCCTAATGCCCTCCATGTTATTCCTTATGCTCCACAAGTAAGTGAAACCATATGATAACTGACTCTCTCTGCTTGACTTCTTTCACTCAGCATAATCTTGGCTGAAAAAGAATAACAAAAGCAAAACTAAAGTTTAAGAAGATTTTTTATTAAAGTGCACTTTACATACAGTAAATGCACATATCTTAAATGTACAATTTGATGAAATTTGACAAATATATACACACATATAACCCATACTGCTATTAAGACAGGACGTATTTGTTACCCCACAAATCTCTTTAGTGCTCCTTGCCAGCCAACTGTCAACCGCCGACCCCACCACAAGAGGTAACTGTTGTTCTGATTTCTATCATCATAGAGTAGTTTCACTAAATTTAGAACTTCAAATTAGTGGAATCCTACAGTTAACTCTCTTATGTCTTTTTTTCTCTGTATAATGTTTTTGAAACTCACCTGTACTCTTACATACATAAGTAGTGCATAGTGCATATGGTACAAAATGGAGCTTTATGTATTTTTAATTTTTATTAATTAATTTCTTTCAGAGCTGATGGCTAAACATTCACTAGTATTTTACTAAATATACTTTTTTTCCTCCCTGGGGTAGATACCTAGGATTGGAATTACTGAGTCATATGTTCCAGTGTATAAGCTGATAGTTTTTCAAAGTGGTCATACCATTTTGCGCTTTCTCCAAAGATGTATGAGAGTTATAATTATTCCACGTCATTGTCAACATTTGGTAGTGTCATTCTAGCAAGTGCTTAGTGGGATCTCACTGTGGTTTTATTTGCACTTTATCAATGACTATTATTATGTTGAGCACTTTTTTGTGCATATTAGCCAGCATATACTTTTTGGCAACTCTCTGTTCAAGTCCTTTACTGATTAATTTTATTGGATGTTTGTATCATTGAGTTATAAGATATATATATATATCCTAGATACAAATCAACATCAGGTATATTTTTTGTGAATACTTATTTTTTTATATTCTAAAACTATCTTTTTTTTCATTTAATTCTTTTGAAAAATTTTAATTCCAATATAGTTAACATATAGTGTTACATTAGTTTTGGGTATCCAATATAGTGATACAATTTTACACGTTACACAGTGTTCATCATGATAAATGTACTTGTTAATCCCATCACCTATTTCCCCCATCTCCCTACCCACCTCCTCTCCTAATCATCAGTTTGTCCTCTGTAGTTAAGAGTCTGTTTTTTTTTTAGTTTGCCTTTTTTTCTTTGTTAGTTTGTTTCTAAATTCCACAGATGAATGAAATCATATGGTATTTGTCTTTCTTTGACTGACTTATTTCACTCAGCACTATACTCTCTAGACCCATCCATGTTGTTGCAAATGGCAAGATTTCATTATTTTTTATGACCAAGTGCTATTGCATTTTATATACACACACACACATATACATACACACACACCCCTCAGCTTTATCCATTCATCTATTGGTGGACACATGGGCTGCTTACATAGTTTGGCTATTATAAATAATGCTGCACTGAACATAGGAATGCATACATTTTTTCAAATTAGTGTTTTCATATTCTTTGGGTAAATATCCAGTACCAGAATTCCTGGATGATATGGAAACTGGAAAATATTTTTAATATTTTAATATTTTTGGAGAAACTTCATATTGTTTTCCAATGTGGCTGCACCAGTTTGCATTCTTACCAACAGTGCATGAGAGTCCCATTTTCTCCACATCTTTACCAAAACTTGTTGTTTTTGAGTTTTTGATTTTAGTCATTCTGACAGGTGTGAAGTGATCTCACATTGTAGTTTCGGTATGCATTTCCCTGATGGTGAGTGATGTCGAGTATCTTTTCATGTGTCTGTTGGCCATCTGTATGTCTTCTTTAGAGAATGTTCATGTCTTTGGCCTTTTTTATTTTTTTAAAAGATATAATTATTTATTTGAGTGAGAGAGAAAAAGAGAGAGAGTGAGCATATGTGGTGATGGGCAGGAGAAGGAGAGAGAGAAACCCAAGCAGGGATTCAGAATCACTGTTCAGGGAGTCTGATGCAGGACTTTATCTCACAGCCTTGTGATCATGACCTGAACTGAAATCAAGAGTCAGATACTTCACTGACTAAGTCACCCAAGTGCCCCTGCCCATTTTTAAATTGGAATGTTTATGTTCTTTGGTGTTGAGTTCTATAAGTTCTTTATATATTTAAGATGCTAATCCTTTATCAGATATGTCATTTGCAGGTATCTTCTCCCATTTAGTAGGCTGCCTTTTAGTTTTGTTGATCTTTTTTTCCTTTGTTGTACAGAAGGCTTTTATTTTGATTTGGTCCAGATTGTTTATTTTTGCTTTTGTTTCCCTTGCCTCAGGAGGCATTTCTAAAAAAATGTTTCTGAAGCCAGAGATATTGCAGCCTAAGCTCTCTTATAGGATGTTTATAGTTTTGAGTCTCACAGTTAGGTTCTTAATCCATTTGGAGTTTATATTTGTGTACAGTGTGGTGTAAGAAAGTGGTTCAGATTCCTTCTTTTGCATGTAGCTGACCAGTTTTCACAACACCATTTGTTGAAGAGACTATCTTATTCCCATTGTATATTCTTTCTTCCTTTGTTGAAGATTAATTGACCATATTATTTGTCGGTTTAATTCTTGGCTCTCTATTCTGTTCAATTGATCTATGCGGCTGCTTTTATGCCTGTACCACACTGTTTTGATTACTACAGGTTTGTAGTATATCTTGAAATCTGGAATTGTAATGCCTTCAGTTTTGTTTTTCTTTTAAGATTGTTTTGGCATTTTGGTATTTTTTGTAGTTCCATACAAATTTTAGGATTATTTGTTCTTGTTCTGTGAAAAGTGCTGCTGGTATTTTGATAGGGATTGCATTAAATCTGTAGATGGCTTTGGATAGCATGGACGTTTTAACACTATTAGTTCTCCAATCCATGAGCATGAAATGCCTTTTCATTTGTTTGTGTCATCTTTAATTTCTTTCACTAATGTTTTATAGTGTTCAAAGTATTTGTCTTTCACCTCCTTGGTTAAGTTTATTCCTAGGGATTTTATTCTCTTTGGTGCAGTTATGAATGTGATTGTCTTCTTAATTTCTCTTTCTGCTGCTTCATTATTAATGTACAGAAATGAAACGGAATTCTGTATGTTGATTTTGTATTCTGTGACATTGTAGTAGTTTTTTGGTGGAATATTTCAGGTTTTCTATATAGAGTATCATGTGATCTGCAAATAGTGATAATTTTACTTGTTCCTTACCAGTGTGGGTGCCTTTTAATTCTTTTTTCTAGTCTGATTGTTGTGGCTAGGAGTTCCAGTACTAGGTTGAATAAAAGTGGTGAGAATGGACATGCTTCTCTTATTCTTGATCTTACAGAAAAAGCACTCAGGTTTTTAACCACTGAATATAATATTAGCTGTAGGTTTTTCATATACAGACTTTATTATGTTGTGGTATGTTCTTGCTAAACCTACTTTGTTGAGGGTTTTTATCATGAATGGATGTTGAACGTTGTCAAATGCTTTTTCATCATCTACTGAAATGGTTTTCATTCGTTCTCTTATGGATGTGATGTATCACATTGATTTGTAAAGATTAAACCACTCTGGCATCCTAGAAATAAATCCCACTTTATCATGATGAATAATTTTTTAAAAGTATTATTGGATTTGGTTTGCTCACATTTTGTTGAGGGTTTTTCATGTTCAACAGAGATACCTGGAGTTCTCTTTTTCTGTAGTATGTTTATCTGGTTTTGGTATCAGGATGATGCTGGTCTCATAGAATGAATTTGGAAGCTTTCCTTCCTCTTTTATTTTTTGCAATAGTTTGAGAAAAATAGGTATTAATTCTTTAAATGTTTGGTAGAATTCACCCGTGAAGCTTTCTGGTCTGGGACTTTTGCTTGTTGGGATCTCTTAATCACTGAATCGATTTCTTTGCTGGTAATTTGTCCATTCAAATTGTTTAGTTCTTACGTCAGTTTTGGGAGGTTGTGTATTTCTAGGAGTTTATCCATTTCTTCTAGGTTGTCCAATTTGTTGGCATAATTTTTCATAATATTCTCTTATAATCCTTTGTCTTTCTGTGCTGTTGGTTGTTATTTCTCCTCGTTTCTGATTTTGAGTCGTCCCCCTTTTTTTTTTTTTTTTTGATGAGTGTGACTAAAAGTCTATCAATTTTGTTGATCCTTCCAAAGAATCAGCTCCTGATTTCATTAATATGTTCTTTTTTTTTAAGTTTCTATTTCATTTATTTCTGGTCTAATCTTTATGATTTCCTTCCCTCTACTGGTTTTGGGATTTGTTTGTTCTTCTTTTTCTAGCTTCCTTCGGTATAAGTTTAGGTTATTTGAGATTTTTCTTGCTTCTTGAGGTAGTCCTGTATTGCTATAAACTTTTTTCTTAGAACAGCTTTGTTGTATCACCCAAATTTTGGACCATTGTGTTTTTGTTTTCATTTGTCTCCATGTATTTTTTAATTTCCTCTTTGAATTTTTGGTTGACCCATTCATTGCTTAGTAGCATGTTATTTAACCTCCATGTATTTGTGTTCTTTCCAGATTTTTTCCTTGTGACTGATTTCTAGTTTCATGGCATTGTGATTGGAAAAGATGCACGGTATGACTTCCATCTTTTTGAATTTGTTTTGTGGCCTAATATGTGATTTATTTTGGAGAATGTTCTATATATGCTTGAAAAGAATGTGTATTCCACTGTTTTAGGATGGAATGTTCTGAATATATCTGTTAGATACATCTGGTCCAATGTGTCATTCAAAGCCACTATTCCCTTGTTAGTTTTCTGTTTAGATGATCTAACCAGTGATGTAAGTGGGTGTGAAAGTCCCCTACTACTATCATATTACTATTGATTACTTTCTTTATGTTTGTTATTAGCTGTTTAATGTATTTCGGAGTTCCCATGATAGATACATTAATATTTACAGTTGTTATATCTTCTTATTGGATTGTTCCCTTTATTAGTCTCCTTCTTTGTCTCTTGTTACAATCTTGTAATAAATAAATAAAGTCTGTTCTGTTCAATGTAAGTATTGCTACTCCAGCTTTCTTTTCACTTCTATTTGCATGATAAATACTTTCCTTCACTTTCAATGTGTATGTATCTTTAGATTTGATAAGAGTCTGTTGTAGGCAGCATATAGATGGGTCTTGCTTTTTTTTTAAAAAAACCCTGAGATCAAGACCAGAGCTGAGATCAAGAGTCCTGGTGACAACAACATGACAGGGCCCACCTCAGACCACTAGAAAGAAGTGAAACCACACAGCTAGAAGTGCCAGATAAGCATTTCTTGGTCTTTATTTTATGCATCCAAAGGATTAATGGGGTGAGTTTACTGTTGACAGACAGGCTTAATTGGACTCTCTCCTTGCACAGTCTAGACTCCACAATTACTCTCTACCCTGTTGGAAATGATGTGCTATATCAACAATAAGGCTCATGGAGACATTAGAGCTAAAAAGGGGATTTGATCCTGGCTGTGTTTGTCATCAGTGTCCCCCATTCCTAGGTGGGCCTTTCTCTGCTCCTATCACTTTGATGCCGTCTGAGTAGTTGGGAAGGGTATGCCAGGCATTGGTTAAGTCTCGAAAACATACTTAAGCATGTGTCCCCTGGGCCCTTAAGATCAGCTCTGCTGCACTTTGGCTCATGTGGCCCTCGAACATAGTTGTGAGGTTGAGTTAGAATTATAACAATGTCTTAAAATTTACCAGCTTATGCAGTGATTAATTAAGTTGGTTGGCTCAAGAGTTAATTTACCAGGAATAGATGTTAGAGCTTACTCCTATACTTTAAAACACTGTAAAATCATATTACTTTAAAATTATGTATAGGAAAAGAGGAGTTCTGAGTGTGAAAGCCCAGGGTTTTTCTTTTCTTTTCTTTAAAAAAAAAAAATCTTTTTGACTATAATAGCTGCCTGAAGTCTTTGCCTACAAATTCCAACACATCTGTCATCTCCTGAGTCTTTTTCTGTTGTTTCCCCTCTCCTATTTTGGTTATATTTTTCTGATTTTTCAAATGACTAGTAATTTTTATTTATTTATTTATTTAAGATTTTATTTATTTATTTGACAGACAGAGATCACAAGCAGGCAGAGAGGCAGGCAGAGAGATAGATGAGGAAGCAGGCTCCCCTCAGAGAGCCCAATGTGGGACTCGATCCCAGAACCCTGGGATCATGACCTGAGCCGAAGGCATACGCTTTAACTCACTGAGCCACCCAGGTGCCCCGACTAGTAATTTTTAAATTTTTATGATGGACAATAGAGTGCTATTGTTTAGATTCTGAATTTGTCTTCCTATAAAGAATGTTGGGCTTTATTCTGACAGAGAACGGATTTACTGATAGCTTCACATGTATTTCCTGAGGCTTGGTTTTAAACTTTGTTAGAGTAGGTCCAGAGTATCCTTTAAGCTAGGGCTGGAGCAATCCTCCTCCTAAATCTTTACTTTTCTGGTTGTTGGAGAAGTGGACTGTCTCCCAGCACTATGTAATCTCTAGTACTTACACTCAGCTCACATTCCTGAAGTAGCTGCTCCTTACTAGGCTTCTCTGAGTTTGACCATATGCATGCACAGGTACTATATCAAAGATTCAAGAGGACACCTGTGTAGATTTCTGGGACTTCCTTTCTGCTAAGTTCTCTTATTTCTGGTAACCAGATATGCAAATTCCAGCTGCTTTAGTAATCTCAAACTTCATACTCTGTTTCATATAGACAGCTATTTCATATGACTGTTTGTTCAGGCTCCATTTCCTGCACCAACTAGGTAGAGACAGAAGTTGGGATTTTCAAAACTCAGTTCAATTTCTTGCTCAACAAATGATTGAATGTTCTCCAAGACAGTTATTTGGTGACTGGAAAATATCTTCCATCACAAAAATATATATTTATTGAGCAGTTTCTTATGCCAGGACTTCTACTACATGCTTTATATACATTTTCTCACTTAATTTTCCAAATATGTCAATTAAGTATGGGTATTCTTATTAACTCCATTTTAGAAAGGAAGAAAATAAAATTTAGAGTGTAACAAAGACTTGCCCAAGAATCTGTGTCTGATGATTGGTTGAGCCAGAGACTAAACCCGGAATTTTAACTCCAGAGCAAACTTAAAAACTATGCTAGCTTGATTGTTCTATTCCTAAACAAACTGCCTATATAACTAAAGCTGTTCTTCCAGTGAAAATTGTTTTCCATAATGGAAAATGCAGCAATCTGTATGGGCTCACTACCTCTGAAAAGCCTGGTGGATGTACGTAATGGCTCCAAAATCATCTTTATTATACCCCCACATATCCAAGAATGGAGAAACTGGAAGTCTTGCATTAGATTTTTTTCTAAAAGGAAAGTGAATTAATTTTCTTAAACAGGAATAGGAAGAAAGGAAGGTAAATGTAGTTTACTATTTGTCAAAAAAAGTGCAAATACATTTTTAAAAATACTTGATTTTTTTAGAGCAGCTTTAAGTTCACAGCAAAGTTGAGCATAAAATACAGAGTGCTCACATACCTCCTCCTAGCACACAGGCAGCCTCCCCCATCATCAACACCCTGCACCACTGTGGTAAAATTGTTAGAGTCAATGAACCAAAATCCACACATCATTATTGACCAAAGTCCATAGTTTACATTTGGGTTCATTCTTTGTGATGTATATTCTATGAGTTTTGACAAAATGTATAACAACATATATCCAGCATTATAATATCATAATTTTCTAAATCAGTGAAAAAAATCAATAGTTCGATGCTTAAGCTCATAGAAGGCTCACTTCTACCTTTACATTGAAAGCATTGTGGGAGCTCAATTATTGAGGAAAATGGGGAAAGTGACTGCAGTCTCTGGCAAAAGCTATCAGAAAACTAAAGAAATTGTGTGGAAACACCCACTTAATATTAAACAGGTTGCCAGAAAGGATGAATCCCACCATTTGCATTGACATGGATGGAACTGGAGGGGATTATGCTAAGGGAAATAAATCAAGAAGGGAAAGACAATTATCATACGGTTTCACTTATATGTGTAACATAAGAAATAGCATGGAGGTCATTAGGAGATGGAAGGGAAAAATGAAGGGGAGGTAGTATCAAATGGGGGATGAACCATGAGAGACTATGGACTCCGGGAAACAAATTGAGGGTGTCAGAGGGGAGGGAGGTGGGGGGAATGGGCTAGCTCAGTGATAGGTATTAAGGAGGGCATGGATTGAATGGAGCACTGGTGGTTATATGCAAACAATGAATCATGGAACACTACATCAAAAACTAATGAAGTACTGTATGGTGACTAATGTAACATAATAAAATAATAAAATAATAATAAAACTCTTATCCTAGAAATTAAAAAAATATTAAATAGGTTGTCAATGACTATTATTATTACTATGTACTCACTTTCCCTCACTTTTTTCCTTAGTAGAAAGGAGTAAACAGCAGAAAATAGGCTTTCTTCACTGCTGGGCCCCATGGCTTCTTATTTTGTCTTATCTTATGTATCTTCCTCTCAAGAATTACCCTTTTTAATATATGCCATCACCGTTAACCTCGGCTCCCCGTGATGAAATACTAGAATCACATTTTTTCTCCCTCTTCTCCCTCTTTTTTGCCCTCTGCACATAATTGAGTGCTGAAGTCCTATGAGCTCTGTCTTCAGTCCAGGTCTGTTCTTGTTCTCATATTGCCTAATTCAGGCCATTAAGTCATTGTTACAACTGAAAATTAACAATTTTCCCCACCAGCAAACTTGCCCCATTTCTATTCATTTTCCAGACTAGTAGTGAGAATTTAGGTTCAACTTATTTGATCAGGACATGAAAATTAGTGGTCTACAGACAGAAGTTTATTTCTGTTTCACATAAATTCCTGGATTGTATGAGAATTCCATTCTGCAATGTTGCTGGAAATCTGGAGTCCTTCTGTCCTGTGGATCTATAACTACTCTGATTATCCTTTCTATCTACCTTGCCCTGACTCAGATTTGTGGAAAGGACATGAGCCATAAGAAGAACACATTACCCTCCTCAAATCCCAGGACCTAGTCAGATGCCCACACTGGCCTACAGTGGGGGCTGAAAAATGGACTTTTTTTTTTATAAGATTTTTAATTTATTTATTTGTCAGAGAGAGAGGGAGAGAGAGTGGGCGAGCACAGGCAGACAGAGTGGCAGGCAGAGGCAGAGGGAGAAGCAGGCTCCCTGCTGAGCAAGGAGCCCCATGTGGGACTCAATCCCAGGATGCTGGGATCATGACCTGAGCCGAAGGCATCTGCTTAACCAACTGAGCCAACCAGGCATCCCTGAAAAATGGACTTTTTATTCTACATGTCCATGGACCTAGCTACACTCAGGAGTTCTATAACAATAGGGGAAAACAAAAGAAGAGACATTAGATACAATTAGTAGTCTCTGCCATAACTCTGATGCCAATTACTGGAGGTAAATTTTAGTCTACAGACTCAGTAAAATATCACATTTTACTTTTTATTTAAATTAGATGCCAAGCCCCCAGCTGGTTGGGCCTGTGGAAAATTCAACCTTGTTCTTAGCATCCACTTCTCTGGGTTTACACCAAGCATTTAGGGTGTTGTCTTATGTAATGCCAAAGCTTGTGGAGGTCCCTCAGACTGTCAGTCCTAAGACCATGCTGAGACTCTTGCCCCAGCTTGTAGGGATCCTTCAATCTGATGCTCTACTGCCCTGCTCCTTGCTTCCCCTGGCAGGCAGTAGTATATAGTGAAGCTGTAGCCTCAAACCCAAGACCCAACATCCCAGGTGCAACATATATGCCTTTATTCTGTACTGCTCTCAAATCATCAGTCTCGTTCTAATTCTCCAAACTGGGTAAAAATATTTTTAGCCTGGAAAATCTGTCTACTTAGCTACCTATCAATGAAACAATCAGTTATCTATCTTTATGTCTCATCTGCCAAGAGGCACCTTTCCCAAACCCCTTCTCTTAGATTTAAGATTTTGAAAGCGATAGCCAGGAATCCCCAAGCCCCACACCTTCCTCAAGGCAAGGAAGATGCCTTGATCTATATGAATGGGGGTGGGGGAGGGAAAATATGGGTAAAAACATGTATTAATACATAAAAGAAAAGCCCCGCTACAGTTATTTTTCTAAAATTAACTTGGATCGTGTCCTTTTACTAATTATAATTCTCCACTGTCTCCTCATGCCATCTCCCCAACCCCTGACATTCCAGCAAATTTCTTAGTTCCCCTTCACTCAATGCCATAACTCCTTAATAAGAGGATATACTTCTTGCAAGCTGGATGCAACCAATGCATTTACAGATTCACCTTACACCAAGACTGAAACTTCTCTAACCTTGACACATTTTTGTGCCTTTAATACTTCCAGTTCCCTCAGCTTGATATCTTCTATACAAACCTGCTTTCCAACTTTTCATCATGAAAATTCCTGCTTACTCTTCAAGACTAGATAGAATGCTAAGATACAGTATTTCCTAGGAAGCTTCCCCTAGGATCTCAGGTGTCTTGGTGTACTTTTTTATTAAACCTCTACAATGTACTCTTATAAAACAGAAGGCTCTTAGTAACTGAGACCTGCCCTCCCTTCCCATTCCAGACATCCACCATTCTTTGGTCTAAGCTTCATAAAATACATATAGTTATTCCTATCACTAATTACTTTACATGTAAATGGACTAAATGCTCCAATTGAAAGACAAAGGGTGGCTGAATCAATAAAAAAACAAGACCTATCTATACACTGCCTACAAGAGACTCACTTCAGATTTAAAAACACATAGAGACTGAAAGGATGGAAAAGATATCCCATGCAAATGGAAATGCAACCTAGAGTAACAATACACATATCAGACAAAACAGACTTCAAAACAGACTATAACAAAAAATAAATAAGAGTGGTACATAATGATAAAGAGGTCAATCCAAGAAAACTATATAACATTAATAGATATTTATGTACCCAACATAGGAGCACCTAAATATGTAAGGTAAATATTAACAGACATAAAGAGAAAAAATGCCAGTGAAAATCAGTTGCACTACTTCTATATACTAATGATATATCAAAAAGAGAAATTAAGAAACAATCCCACTTATAATTGTATCAAAAAGAATAAAATACCTAGAAATGCATTTAACGAAGCAAATGAAAGACCTGTACTCTGTGAAGATGACACAAATAAATAGAAAGATATTCCATGGTCACAGACTGGAAGAATTAATTTGTTAAAATATCCATACTACCCAAATAAATCTACAGATTCAGTGCAGTTTTGATCAAAACACTGAAGGCATTTTTCACAGATCTAGAACAAATAATCCTAAAATTTGTATGAAACTACAAGCCAAACCAATCTTGAAAAAGAAGAACAAATCTGGAGGTATCATGTTCCCTGATTTCAAACTACATTACAAAACTAGTACTCAAAACAGTATGGCACTGGTACAAAAAAAAGACATATAGATCAATAGAATAGAATAAAAAGCCCAGAAATAAATCCACGCATATATGGTCAATTAATCTGTGGCAAAGGAAACAAGAATACACAATGGGAAAAGACAGTCTCTTTAATAAATTGCGTTAAGAGAACTGGATAGCTACATGCAAAAGAATGAAACTATCTTATACCATATATAAAAGTAAATTCAAAATGGATTAAAGACTTGACTGTAAAACTTGAAACCATAAAACTCTAGAAGAAAACATAGGCAGTAAGATCTTTTGACACTGGTCTCAGCAATACTTTTCTTTTTGTACCAGTCTCCTCAGACCAGAGCAACAAAAACTAAAATAAATAAATGATATTGATTATATCAAACTAAAAATCTTCTGCAGGCAAAGGAAACCATCACAAACAAAAGGCAACCTACTGAATGGGATATGATATTTATAAATTATACACCTGATAAGAGGTTAATATCTAACATATATAAAGACCATATACAACTTAACATAAAAAAAACCCAATATATCATTCTGGGTGGATATATCTTCTGTGGGGGCAATTACAACCACTAAAAATGCATTTTAAAATGAATGAGGAAATGAATGAAAGGGAAAAATGAACTCTATGTACACATGTGTTTGCAAGCATTAAAAAATAGTTATAGGACCTGAATATACATTCTAAAGAAGACATATGGATGGCCACCAGACACATGAAAAGATGCTCAATTCACTAATTATCAAGAAAATGAAAATCAAAGCCACAATGAGATATCATCTCAAACTGTCAGATTGGCTATTATCAAAAAGACAAATAACAAATGTTGGTGAGGATGTGAAGAAAAAAGGAACCATCACACACTGTCAGTAAATATGTAAATTTGTGCATCCACAATAGAAAACAATACATAGAGGTGCCTAAAAAATTAAAAATAGAACTATCATATGATCTAGCATTTCCTTATTTATCAAAAACAAAAATAACAAGTCAAATAGATATATGCACCCCTGTGTTTACTACAGCATTATTTACAGTAGCCAAGATATGGAAGCAACCTAAGTGTCCATGGATAGATGAATGGATAAAGAAGATGTGGTACATATATATCATTATATATATGTATAATATATGTATAATATATGTATAATAATATAATCCTACCCAGCCATACAAAAGAATGAAATTTTGCCATTTGCAACAATAGAGATAAGACCTCAAGGGTATTATGCAAAGTGAAACAAGTCAGACAGAGAAAGACAAATACTGTGTGATTTAACTTATATGTGGACTCTTTAAAACCTAGCAAAACAAAAAACAGAAACGGATTTATAGACACAGGAGGCAACCCTTGGTTACCAGAGTGAGGAGGAGTTTGGGGTTTAGGCAAAATACATGAAGGGGATTAAGAGATAAAACTTCAAGTTATAAAAATAAGTAAGTCATGGGGATGTAATATACAACATGGGGGAATATAGTCAATAAGATTATAATAACTTTGTATGGTGATAGATGCAGCTAGAATTACTGTGGGGAATCACTTCATAATGTATGAATATTGAATCACTATGAGACAAATAGTGCATTGTATGTCAACTATACTTCAATTAAAACAAATTTTTTCAGAGAGAAAAAAAGAATACACATTGTTAAATGGCTGTTTCATGCACCAGATGTGATTATTTCCAGAACAAGATGATATCTTATTCACAGATTATGTTTGCCTAACAATATACTTTGCACAGGAAAGATTTTCAAAGATGCTGTGATAGATTCCTAGGGCTGCCATAACAAGTTACCACAAACTGGGTACAACAACAGAAATTATTTTTTGCAGTTCTAAAGGCCAGAAGCTGAAAATCAAGCCATTCCTTCTGAAGGCTCTAGGAGAGAATCCTTGTTTGCCTCTTTCAGCTTCTGGTGGTTCCTAGAGTTCCTTGGCTTGTGTTTGAGTAACTCTAATCTCGGCTTCCATGTTCACATAGCCTTCTCCTCTGATCTCTCTCTCTTCTCTTCTGTGCCTTAAAAGAACACCTGTCATCGGATTTAGGGCCCACTCAGATAAACCAAGGTGATCAGTAAAGGCCTTTTAAGGTCATTTCATAGGTTCTAGGTGGAGGTATCTTCTGTGGAGGCCACAATTCCAATCACTAAAAATGCCTTTAAAATAAATGAGTAAATGAATACAAGGGGAAAAAGATGAACTCTGTGAATACATGTATTTGCATGCACAAAAGATGAGGACAAGAAATACTGTTTTGTTTTACTTCTTTGTTGCCTTCTATTTGTAAACTCACATTGTAGATAATGTATCTTGCTTGTTGCTTTTTGCACTTTGACAGAATTCTGTTATGTTAAATAATACAGCAGTTCAAACTTAAAGTTGTTAAATGAAAAGGCACAATTAGGAAATCTATATAATCTCTATAACTACACTGCTTTCTTTTATGACATAATTTTTCCCAAAAAGTATGTTTTAAAATTTATTTTATGTATGGAACTACAAAAGACCTCAAACTACCAAGCAATCTTGAGAAAGAACAAAGCTGGAGGCATCACAACCTCATATTTCAGGATATACTATAAAGCTGTAGTAATCAAAACACTATGGTACTGGCACAACAGATCAATGGACACACAGATCACTGAAACAGACTAGAAAGCTCAGAAAGAAACCCATGATTATGTGGTCAATTACTCTATCACAAAGGAGGCAAGAGTATACAAAGGGGAGGAGCACCCGGGTGGCTCAGTCAGTTGAGTGTCTGCCTTTGGCTCAGGTCATGATCTCAGGGTCCTGGTATCAAGCACTGCATTGGACCTTGCTCAGCAAGGAGTCTGCTTCTCCCTCTTATTCTCCCTCTCCATGCCGCCACCCCATCCCCGCTTGTGCTCTCTCAAATTAAAAAAATCTTTAAAAAAATTATATACAAAAAGGGAAAAAAGACTTTTTAATAAATGGTGCTGGAAAAACTGGACAGCTACATGCAAAAGGATAAAAACTGGATCACTTTCTAACACCATACACAAAAATAAACTCAAAATTATTGAGGACCTAAATGTGAGACCTGAAACTATAATAAACTCCTAGAAGAAAACACAGGCAGTAATTTCTTTGACATCAGCCATAGCAGCATTTTTCTAGATATGTCTCCTAAGGCAAGGGAAACAAAAGCAAAAATAAACCATTGTAATCACAACAAAATAAAAAACTTTTGCTCAGCAAAAGAAGCCATCAACAAAACAAAAACACAACCTCCTGAATGAGAGAACATATTTGCATATTATATATCTCATAAGGGGTTAATATCCAAAATATATAAAGAACTTATATAACTCAATACCAAAACCAGAACACAATCCAATTAAAAAATGGACAGAGGACTTGAGTAGACATTTTTCCAAGAATACATGCAGACGGCCAATAGACACATGGAAAGATGCTCAAAGTCACTAATCATCAGGGAAATGCAAATTGAAAACACAATGAGATACCACTTCACACCTGTCAGAATGGCTAGAATCAAAAAGACAAGAAATAACAAGTGTTGGTGAGGATGTGGAGAAAAAGAAACTCTTGTGCACTGTTGGTGGGAATGTAAATTGTTTCAGCCACTGTGGAGAAAGTATGGAAAATATGGAAAGAAAGTAATTCTACAACTGGGTATTTTTACAAAGAAACTGAAGACACTAATTTGAAAAATACATGCACCCATATTGTTATTGTAGCATTATTTATAATAGCCAAGATATAGAAGCAACCAGTGTCCACAGATAGATGTCTGGATAAAGAAGATGGCACATATTTGGTCATGGTCTCCGGGTCCTGGGATTGAGCCCCGCATTAGGCTCTCTGCTTGCTGGGGAGCCTGCTTCCCCCTCTCTCTTTGCCTGCCTCTCTGCCTGCTTGTGATCTCTCTCCCTCTGTCAAACAAATAAATAAAATCTTAAAAAAAATATATCAGCTACCAAGGATGAAAAGTTTTAGGATTTCTGTTTATGTGTTTTGTTATTAAGCCACGTTCAATTTTCTATTTAGCCCATTTATTGTATTTTGGATTGTGTATGTTTTCTTTTTATTTTGTTAAATCTGCATTACTCTTTGAAGCAACTGTTGCTTATCACCATGTTAATGTCATAAACCGGTTTTTAAAATGTGTCTAATAACCCCAATATCCGAAGGAAAAAATATATATATATATACACACACACATACATACACAATGGAATATTATGCAGCCATAGAAAGGATGAGATCTTGTCATTTGTGACAAGACGGATGGACCTAGAGGGTACTATGCCAAGTGAAATAAGTCAGCGAGAAAGAAAAATACTATATGTTTTCACTCATATGTGAAATCTAAAAAAAGAATGACCAAGCAAAAACCAGAATCAGACCCATAAATACAGAGAACAAACTGATGGACACCAGAGGACAGATGGGCCAAATGGGTAAATGAGAGTGGGAGATAAAGGCATCCAGTTATTGAATGAATGAGTCATAGGAATAAAAGGTACAGCACATGAAATATAATCAATGATATTATAACAGCATTGTATGACGGCAGAGTGTAGCTATACTTGTGTTGGACACAGCATAATATGCAGAGATGTTGAACCATTTAACATTGTGTGTTAACTATACTCAAATAAAAAAATAGAAAAAATAAAAGTCTATTTCATACATGGCCCTCTTTCTCTCTCCTCAAGCAAGAAATAAATCGAGAAGCTACCACACAAATAGAACAGGGGTTTTCAAATAGGCATGTCTACATATAGTCACCTTGCTCTCAGTCCCTCAAAATAAGTTCTACTTTAAAAAAACAGGACTTGTAAGACTGACTTGTGGAGAGTTATATTTTTATATTTTCACAAACAGAACAGGTTGGGAAGTTACAGACCTAGAAAAATATAATAAAAAGGTCCAGATTCATTTTCTGTTTGGTTTTAATATAGTCATTTTCTCTTTCCATTTTCAATGACTGAAAGATTTAATTTGAGTAATGCCACAGGAATGTGGTTTCAAGAAGGAAAAATGTTCAAATATCTACTTCCATGTTCCTCACTTATAAAAAAGAATAATTTGCTATAATATATATTGAAATATTTTAAGATGTTTCCTTCTTTCTGCTGGCATTTGTGTCCTTTCTTATTTAAATAAATAAATATAAAATATATTGAAACTTAAATACAGTTCTCAAAGAGGACTCTAAGCAAAATACAATTGTTCCTTTGATGTATTTCAAAACAACAGCACCACCAAACTTTTTTATGAAATCATTAAAAAATGTAGTATGTGTTTAACTTCTCCTTGCCCATCAATATTTATTTTTCAATATAATTGTCTCCTGAGAATGCATACTGAAGTTTTTCTATGAAGCTCATGGATCTTTTTAGATAGCAAATTTTCAACATGGGGCACCTAACTTTAAGCCTTTACTCTGGGGAGACATGGGCGGTACGGGTGTTAGAATGCTACGGTCAGTTCCTAAGATGGCAACAGACTGGGGAAAGGAGGTATGTATAATTACCATAGGTATACTTTTCTCTGTTTAGTTCTGAGCAGAACTGATGGTGTTATGCCCGAGTTTTCGTGTCCGAGAGACTACCAAGGAGCCGACACCGATGCAATCACACGAGGGTTTATTTGACAAGCTTAAGCTTGGGCCCAAGTATACCCGACACAGTGGAGTAGGGACTTGGACTCTGACCCAGACTACAGTCAGAGTTTTTAAAGGCAGAGTAGGGGTGGACTCCGCGGGGGGTGAGGACAAAGGGGATGATGTTAGTCTCTAAGGAATTTTGGAAGCAAGGTCTCCAGGACCTTGAGGGGCTAGCTATTGTTGGGAGAAAGGTTATTTATTACTAGTAATAAAAATCTTCTCTTGAGACCCTTTAGCTTGGGAATGATTGCTGACACTATCTTGAAGGTTTAGAGATAAAGTTTCCCACTTCTCCTATCAAGTGTCCTTGTTAGTGGGATTTGGGTTTAGAAGAAATTTAACTTTATTTCCATTTCCTTCTGCCTCAGTCTCCTTCAGTTTTATGGTGGGGAGGGCAACATTAGGGCTTGGGGAACTAAGTTATTTGCTTCTGGAAATTGGGCTATTGTTAAGATAGCTTCTTTGTTGTAAATCTCTAGGACATTTGTAAACCAAGGGAGACTCTTGTCTTGCAGGATTGTGATCTCTGCAAGTTAACTATTTGTTTTTCTTTTAGGGCAGCCAGGGGTGGCTGAGGAATGTCACACATACTACCGAGGGGAAGGCAGCGGGTGGAGAGGGGGTGCAAGGTGCCAGCTTTTGCTTTGTCAAGATGGCTGTACTTATGTCAGGGCTAGACTTGAGGTGGGTACAGCCTTGTTTTTCTTGGCCTCCACAATGGGACCCAAATCACATTCTCCTAGAAGTCGTGCATAGTCCCTTTATGTAATAGCTCCTCTTCTTTCTTCTTCAAGTGTGCCCTGGTTCTTCCATTAAACCCAAGAATCACAACCAGTCTGGCTGCCACTTCTTCCCTTAGTGCCCAGGAGAGACATCACTAATTGATCACAATATTCTTTATTGATAAGCCTAGATTTGGTCTTAAGCACAAGGTTTCAGGCAACCATTCACCCTTTCAGAAATTGTACAAGAGAAGTAAATGTTGCCATTCTTGCCATAATTCACGAGATGGGATATGTATAACCCACCCAGCTCTTGCCATATTCCTTCCTCAGGGTGGCTGTATCTTGCTTGCTTCCTGTATTTTCCTGCTACCAATAAGGGTCTTTCACAGTGCCATCACCTGTCTTGCTTTACGTAGTGCCCACTGCCTGAAATTCCCCTTACCCCGTCCTATATTGCCAGGCTGGGGTTCCTAGAATACAGGTTTGCCTGGATCAGATCTGAGAATATTACACCTTTTAACTACTGTATCCTGGATTCCACTGTCAGGATAAGCCTCAGCATCTGCATGCTTTTTTGCTGCCCCTGGCCACCCTGCCCTGACTTCTGATTCCCAGTGATTAGAACTCCTGAGATCCAGATACATTTTGTTTCAAGAATATTCCTGCTAAAACCCCCCAGTATCAGTTCCAGTTGTTGTATTTACTGTATGCATTTTTTTTAGAAGATTTTATTTATTTATTTGACAAAGAGATAGAACAAGTAAGCAGAGTGGCAGGCAGAGGGAGAGAGAGAAGCTGGCTCTCCACCGAGCAGGGAGCTCTACACAAGGCTCCATCCCAGGACCCTGGGATCACGACCTGAGCTGAAGGCAGATGCTTAACCGATTGAGTCATCCAGGCATCCTACTGTACCCATTTCTGTTAGGACTAAATGCAGCAATTCTTATGAGGCAATTAGCATGGTTCTTAGCATATAATATATACTCAAAAAATATTAGCTGCTATAAGTTCTATTTTTATTATAAGCCTCATCACTTCTATTAAGATCTCTATCTCAATTCTAGAAAAAGTCCTTCTGAAGGAATTAGGAACAGGCTTCAAGTCTCAGAGACCCTCTGGCCACAAAAAGGCCTAGGGACAAACATACCTAACAAGTACAGATGGCCCCAGACTTAAGATGGTTCATCTTAGGATTTGTTGACTTTATGATAATGTAAAAGTGATACACATTCACTAGAAACCATACTTCAAATTTTGAATTTTCATCTTTTCCTGGACTAGTGATATGTGGTACAATACTCTCTTGGGATGCTGGGCAGCGGTCAGTGAGTCATAGCCCCCGGTCACAGCCCCTGGTCAGCCAGGCCATCATGAGGGTAGACACCAATATGCTTTCAACCATTCTGTATCCAAACAGCCATTCCGTTTTTTCATTTTCAGTATTTAATACATTAAATGAGATATTCAACACTTTATTATAAAATAGGCTTTGTGTTAGATCCTTTTGACCAACTGCAAGCTACTGTAAGCATTCTGCGCATGTTTAAGGCAGGCTAAGTGGTGCTATGATGCCCAGCATGTTAAGTGTATTAAATGCATCTTTGACCTACTGTATTTTCTTAAAAAAAAAAAAAGATTTATTTATTTATGAGAGAGAGGAAACAAGCAGGGTGGAGGGGGCAGAGGGGGAGGAGAGAGAATTAGTGAATTTCAAGCAGACTCCCCACTGAGCACAGAGCCTCACAAGGCACTCAATCTCACAACCCCGAGATCACGACCTGAGCTGAAACCAAGAGTCTGATGCTTAACCGACTGAGCCACCCAGGCACCGCTGACCTACCATATTTTCAGTTTGCAGTGGGTTTACTGGGACATAACCCCATTGCAAGTTGAGGAAGAGTTATGTAGTCTTTAGTAAATACATGCTCTTAACACCAAATTAATTTTTTATTTAACAAAATAATGTTCCAGGCTATTATCTATCATTTATGTAAAAGTAATTCTATGAAGTTCTGTCACTTTTCTTTCCATGAGTCAACATACTATACTAGACATAGAAAATTCCATCCTTTGCTTTACTAAATTTAAAATCTGTCTCACACACTGGACAGTCTGTATGACCATAATATTCATAATATCTCCTAAGATACTGTCTAAGAAACCCATTATAAAAAGAAAGGTTTTTATGCTGTTTGGTTCTGTTATGCTTTAACAATTTCCTAACCAAATCTAAGACCAAATCAATAGATATACATGTCCCTCCAAAATGGGTGAAACTGTGCCAGCCAAACAATAAATGAGCATTGCCATGAGGAGTTCAGACTAAAAGGCACACAGAGTTCAATCCCAGATGAACAGAATAAAGGCCTGTATAGAACTGCCTGGGGTCACTGAAAAGAGATTGCTCAATGAAGACATTAGGAGAAGTTTGCTGCATGTGTTTGTGTGTGCAAGTAGGTAGGTATAGGCATGTCTGTTTGCCAACTGATTTGAGAAAACAAGTATTGATGCACAATAATAGGCCAGAAAAATTAACATTTACATAAAAGACAGAGTTCAGACTATATGAGGCAAGAGTTAGTACCATAGGGGCGCCTGGGTGGCTCGGTGAGTTAAAGCTTCTGCCTTCGGCTCAGGTCATGATCCCAGGGTCCTAGGATCAAGCCCCACATCAGGCTCTCTGCTCAGCAGGAGCCTGCTTCCCTTCCTCTCTCTCTCTGCCTGCTTCTCTGTGATCTCTGTCTGTCAAATAAATAAATAAAATCTTTAAAAAAAAAAGTTAGTACCATAAATATTGCACATAAAGCTATGACAGGGCATCTTTGCTTTAGATGTGCTGTATCTGAGGGGAAATTATAGCTAGCAAACATAGGACAGAAATGCACAGTATTATCATCAGTTGAAGATATTTTCAATTTATGATGGGTTTATCAGGATATAATCCCATTGAAAATCAAGAAAGATCTGTATTCAAATTTGAGTCTGGAGCAAAATGATAGTTGCCATTTACTGAGCTCTTTCTATGTGTCAAGCACCTTGCAAATATTATCTTATTTAACCTCCACTGTGACCAAGTTGGGTGAGAATTACAATTCCCATTTTATTGATGAGAGAAATGGAACAGTAGAGAATCCCATGCCCAACAAAAACAATAGACTGTGAACCTAAAATCAAACCCAGCCCTTCCTAACTCAAAATCCACTCTTTGTCCCTGAGCATGTTACTTTTAACATGTTACTTTCTAGCATGTTTACAGAAATAGCCAAGTGGCAAATAAGCAAATCTGTTTCCTGAAAAATTCTGGGATTCCAGCTAAAAAGTTCACATCTTATAGCCTATGTATTTCCTGCTCAGCCTGGAACTTTCTTGAAACCGTCCTCTTACAACCTTACCTTTTGATTCATTCTTTCTCCTCTTCTGATCTCTCAGTAAGGATCCTATTCCAAGTTGTTTTCAGCAACTCTGCTTCCATTGTTTGACATGATTATCCCGAAAGGGGCAAATCAAGTTAATCAAGTTTAAATCTTCCATTTAACCTTCTTAGACTATTCCAGCTAACATTCAAACTATTTTATTGCCTCTTCCAAATTTCTTTTACTCTCCCATTACTCTGCATCTGTTGCCACACAATTATTATTCTTAGTTATTCCCTAATTTCCCTGTTTCAAGTACTCACTCATTCACTCATTTATTCAATGACTATTTACTTGAATACATATCATGAATTAAACACTGTGTTAGGCAATGTATATGGAAATACAAAGATAAACTACGTGAAATGACTTAAGGTAATTTTAGTAGGGCAAATAAATGTACATAAAATCTATAGTGTTGTGTTGAATAAAAAAAACAGTGTGAGAAATAGAGCTAAAAGAATTCAGACAAGGGAAAAATTACTTCCATCTAGAAGGAAATGAGAAAACATGGTTCCACTGAACTGAGGCAGAAGATTCTGGTAGAAGGTACTGACAGAGAGGATATCCCAACAGGAAGGTACTGCCTGAGACACAGAGCTTAGTGAGGTCACTGCCAAGGAGTAATAAGAAGCCATGGCTTGACTGGACTTCAGAGTATGTTGAGGAGAGATGTGGGGGTAAAGGAGAGATGGTGGAAGCCCTTAAAACTGTGGAAGAGGGCAATGATGTAGGTAAGAGAGAGATCATAAGAAATTTTTGAAGTGAGAAAATGAGAAATGTGCTTTGCATCCCTCCTCCAATTACACAACACAGCAAGTCCACTGAAGTTTTTGTACTTTTCATATTTCACAAAAACTCAGCATAAACATGGACAAAAAGAGTATTTAATAAATAGTCAAGTGGACATTCACAGCAGCAATGTCCACAATAGCCAAACTGTGAAAGGAGCTGAGATGTCCTTCGACAGAAGAATGGATAAAGATGTGATCCATATATACAATGAAATATTACTCAGCCATCAGAAAGGATGAATATCTATCATTTACATTGAAATGGATGAGACTGGAGAGTATTATGCTAAGTGAAATAAGTCAATCAGAGAAACAAAATTATCATATAACCATCTGATAATCTGTGGAACTCATCTGTGGAAGATAAGGAATAGTGCAGAGGACAATAGGGGAAGGGAGCAAAAACTGAATTGGGAGAAATCAGAGAGGGAGAAAAACCATGAGACTTCTGACTCTGGGAAACAAACTGAGGGTTGTGGTAAGGAAGGTGGGTGGGGGGATAGGGCAACTGGGTGATGGGAATTAGAGAGGGCATGTAATATGATGAGCACTGGGTGTTATATTCAATTAATGGATCACTGAACATTATATAAAAAACTAACGATGTACTATACCTTGGCTAATTGAATTTAAATAAATAAATAGCCAAGTGGCAAATAAGCAAATTACATATAATAGTTCTGTTACATATTTTTCTACTTGTCAACTTTCATGTTTATTACAATTAGAATTCTTTGTTTCAAATTGCAAAGTAGAGTCCAATTAGATGGCAGGATATTTAAGGAAAATAGTCCTTTCCTCTGAAGCAGTACTGGTCTAAAAATACTATTACAGATCTTAACTTCATCTCTAAAAATACTTATTATAAGAGAAGGTATAGATGAACTCAATTAAAATGTGACTTTAATATTTATTACATTAACCTCATTTTTCATGATAGATTTTAAAAATTTGTGTTTACAGAAATGTTTTCCTAAAATTTTATCAAGTACCTAGAAAATCTTTTCTTAAAAAGTCATTTTTCCTTGCTTTAAAAATTGTGATTCAGTCATTTCACACACTTGCTTTTAATGTTATGGAAAAGGATATCTGAGGGAGATGATGTTTTCACAAGGCCAAATCATCAGAACTGGCAGTTTAGATATAACCAGAAGGTCCAGGAAAACCAGCATTTCACCCTCTGAATTCCTGGTATGAATGAATGTAGAAGCATCCAGGCTATTTAGACCATGAAAACAAACAAAAATTCCTCTTCTATTTCCTCCCAGGATTCCCTCATTGGAACTACGTACATCTTACCAAAGCCAAGAATGAGGATCTGAAGGAAAAGACTTGGGTATTAGTTTCTTCAAACTCATTTCTTTGGGAAAGACACTTTTGTTTGAGCAGGAAGGGTCCTTTAATTGCAGACTTTGTGGAGAAGTGAATGGTGTAGAGGGCACTTATTTGATTTGTAGTCCTACTTGGTCCTACGTTTCAACCTCTGCTGGCTCTGATGAAGAGGTAGACCTCTCAGGGAAATGCTCCCCACCTTGAAGAAGGGGGTAGCATGTTTACAATTTTTTCCACCTAAATTAAAATGTGCCTTTCTTGGATGAAATTCCTTACTACCAGTTAGTTATAGAATATGATTTAGGTAAAATGAATTTCTGCCCAGATAATACTTCAGAAGTAAGAAGTAATTATGGAGATGTTTGGAACATTTATTTATAAATATGAAACTTCATGAAAACTCAAAGTTCCCTCAGGAGAGGTTCATGGAATGTTTAGATCTACCCTATTTGCCAGCAAGTGTTAGCCAGCAGGTTGTGCTATTTTCAATATATTCTTTTTTAGGGAGGAACTATGTGTTTATTTTTTGAATGTCATCAATATTTCGTGCTTATTTTCATTTGTCCGACTATCCTCGTTACTCGTACAGAAGAGTACTGTGTGTACAGAGAGTTTTCTCTACTTGAGGAATTGTTTGGCCTGCTCTTTTGGAAAAATAATTACACATGAGCATCTGACACAGATATTAACATTGGTGACAACTACTCCTGTAGCAATGTGGGTCAGGAGAGATTTGTTTAAACTGAACTCACTGCATAAAAGACTATTTAGGTTTTTTTTTTCTATGCTCAGGAAGGATTATAGCTTCAAAGTGAGTCAACATCCTGCAGCATCCCACAATGTATCAGTCTGAGACATTATATTTTCTTTCTTGTATGTGGTACTGTCTATAGTGTCTCCCTTCTTTCTAAATCTGCTCTTCCCAGACAGAGTTGGTCTAGAAGTTGTTTGTACTGAGTGGTTTTGAGGGGGTTTAAGAATAGCAAGTACAAGTACATTATTATTATTTTCAGCCCTCTCTTCAAAAAAAAAAAATGCCACGCACTGTATGCATTTACTTTTATGAAGTAAAAATGGCAATTCCCGGTAGAGGTACACTGTGGAGGATGGGAAACAGATGCTTTGGTCAGACTTAGGGGCTGACTGTAACATAACATGGAAACAAAAGAATAAGAAAATAATTGCACAGTTTTCTAACTTTAATGAGCTGACTAGAAGGCACATGCACACCTTGTTTTAACAATGTTTTAAAAAAAATACAAGTTTGGCCTGATGTCAGAGAAAATTTTAATATAACTGATTCATCCTGTCCATGTTTTGACTCTACACTTTGGTGGGGAAACTGGTGTTACCGGGAGGTACTCCTTCATTCAGATAGAGAAAACAAAGTTTTGAAAGAATGACTAAGTAATACCCAAATCATCAGATCATGAATTTGATGCAAACATAGCATCAAAGCTTTTATAGTGTAGGAAGGACGTGTCTTTTTTGTTTGTTTCAAATTTTTATTTAAATTCAAGTTAACATATAGTGTAATGTCAGTTTCAGAAGTAGAATTTAGCGATTTATTACTTACATATAACACTGAGTGCTCATCATAACAAGTGCCCTCCTTAATGCCCATCACCCACTTAGCTCATCCCCCACTCACTTCCCCTCCCACAACCCTTTTTCTCCTTTCCATATGTTCATCTGTCTTGTTTCTTAAATTCCACATATGAGTGAAATAATTTCTCTTTCTCTGACTGACTTATTTCACTTAGCATAATATACTTATCACATGTCTTAGGATAAGCATCCTAGAAGCAGATCTTGAAAAAAGGATTTGAGTGAATGTAGCTTTTGAGGAGATGATCCCGGGCAGCAGAAGTAGGAGGGTAGGAAATTCAGACAAGAAAAGAAAGGAGTCAATGATAAAGGGTATGTTACCCAGCAATGTACTGATATAGGTAACTAGGCTCAGTTCCTCTGAAAAACTCTGGGAGACAGTGTGGAACATGCTCAGAGTTATCTAACCTGTGGAGCAAGGAGGCTGGCAGAGGCTGTGACCAATGAGTTTTCATCCTTCACTGAATGAGGACTGTCTTCTGGAACATTACCTCCCCAGTACTACAGCTTGCTCTGAGAAAGGGTGGCACCATGCTCCTGTAGCCCAAAAGATCCCCAGAGAGAGAGAGAAATGCATTGCCTTTGGCTTGTACAGGAAATAGAATAGTTAACGGGTTTTAAGCAGATAATGTATGTCACAGAACACAAATAACTTATTACCTAAAGAGATAAAAAAGCAAATCACATCTAAATTGATTTTAAAAAAAAGTTTAACTGTCACTATTTACAGATGACTTGATACCAGACAGAGAAAACCCTAAGGATACCACCTAAAAACTATTAGAAGCAATAACTGATTTCAGAAAAAGTTGCAGGATACAAAATTAAAATACAGAAATCTGTTGCATTTCTATACACTACTAATGAAGTAGCAGAAAGCGAAATTAAGAAAACAGTTCCACAGTTGTACCAAAAAGTATAAAATTCCTAGAAATAAACTTAACCAAGGAGGTGAAAGACTGGTACTCTGAAAACTATAAAAACATTGATGAAAGAAATTGAAGACAACACGAACAAATGAAAAGATATTCCATGTTCATGGACTGGAAAACTGAATATTGTTAAAATGTCCATACTACCTAGGACACTTGGGTAGCTTAGATGGTTAAGCATTCAACTCTTGGTTTCAGATCACGTCACGATTTCATGGGCTCTGTGCTCAGTGGGGAGTCTGCTTAGATACTCGCCCTCTGTCCCTCCCCCCTTAAATGAATAAATCTTAAAAAACTGCCCATACTATCCAAAGCAATCTACAGATTTCATGCAATTCCTATCAAAATTCCAACAACATTTTTCACAGAACTAGAACAAGTAATCCTAAAATATGTATGGAACCATGAAAAACCCCAAATAGCTAAAGCATCTGAGAAAGAACAAACCTAGAAATATCATAGTCCCAATTTCAAAATATACTACTACAAAGCTGTAGTAATCAAAACAATGTGGTACTGGCACAAAAACAGACACACAGATCAACAAAACAGAATGGAGAGTTCAGAAACAAACCCACACCTATATGGTCGATTAATCTATGACAAAGGAGGCAAGAATATACAATGGGGAAAACACAGTCTTTTCAACAAATGGTTCTGGGAACTGGACAGATACATGAAACAGAATGAAACTGTACCTCATTCTAATGCCATATAAAAATAAACTCAAAATGGATGAAAGACCTAAATGTAAGACCTAAAACAACAAAATTCCTAGAAGAAAACACAGGCAGTGATTTCTTTGACATCGACCTTTGCAACCTTTTCCTAGATATGTTTTCTTAAGGAAAGAGAAAAAAAAAAAAAAAGGAAACTAACTAGGGCTACATCAAAATTAAAACTTTTATACAATGAAGGAAACCATTAACAAAATGAAAAGGCGAAAGATTTATACGATCTGAGGAGAAAGGAGACAGTCAACAAAACAAAGAGGCAACCCACGGAATGGGAGAAGATATTTGCAAATGACAGTACAGACAAAAGGTTGATATCCAGGATCTATAAAGAACTTCTCAAACTCAACACATGCAAAACAGATAATCACATCCAAAAATGGGCAGAAGATATGAACAGACACTTCTCCAATGAAGACATACAAATGGCTATCAGACACATGAAAAAATGTTCATCATCACTA
>PISX010016597.1:0-45666 GCA_004024625.1 Mellivora capensis
GGAAAGCCTCATAATGCATGGAGTTTTAATTATTCAGAAGGATTTTGTCTCAACGTGAGGAAAAACCAGTCCCTGACTCAATGTTGTCATGTTCTATTCTAACTAAACTTAAAAGCAAGATCAAAAGTCCAAACTATTTCCAAATAACCTAACAATGTCCCAGAATAAAGCTCAAGAATATTTATAGAAATAGACATGATCAAAGGAAATGAACAAAAAACTCCCAAGGCACTGATAATGTAAAATTCACAATGTCTGTAATCCAGTCAAAAATTATCGAGCATGCAACTACTATAATTGATAATTTGGAAAAAATTGATAAAAGCAAATCATAAATGACACAGATGATAGAAGTAATAGGCAAGGACATTAAAACAATTATAACTACATTATATATGTTCAAGAAGTTAAAGGAATGATTGAGTATGTTAAGTAGAGACATGGAAGATATGAAAGAGAACCAAACTGAATTTATAAAAATGAAAACTACAATGACAAAAAATGAAAAATACACTGGACAGCATTAAGTGCAGATTAGATGTCACATAGGAAAAGAGTAGTGAACTTTAAGGCAAAGCAATAGAAGCTCTTCACAACGGATCACAGGGAGGATAAAAGGGTACTGAGGAAAGAGCAAACAGCTACAGGTTGCTTGAAACAACGTAATCTACACATAATCCCAGTGTAGAAGGATTATGTGTTGGAGATGAGGGGAGGGACAGAAAAACATTCTGAAGAAATAATGCTGAATTAATGGTCACAATAATTTCAAATTTGATGAACACTATAAATCCATAGGTTCAAGAGATCAAAGAACCCCAAACAGTAATAAAACTATGAAGATCATGGGGAGCCTGAGTGGCTCAGTTGATAAGCATCTGCCTTCAGCTCGGGTCATGATCTCAGGGTCCTGGGATCGAGTCCCGCATCGGGCTCTATGCTCAGCGGGGAGCCTGCTTCCCCCGCTCTCTCTGCCTATTTGTCATCTCTGTTGAATAAATAAATAAAATCTTAAAAAAAAATAAAAGAAACGTATATTCCACCAAGAAAAGAAGGGGGTAAGAAACAGATTTATCAAGTGCAGAATAAGCGAGTTTATTGAGGAAGTCTTCATGAAAGGACATAACCTTGAGTTGAAACTTAATATACATCCTGGACCTAACACATTGAGAAAAATAGGATAAGCCACCAGATGCACTTGAGATCTTTGCTTTCTGTGTACTCTGTTTGGCACTTGGCAAAGTTCAGAGATGCTGGTTAATGAATGAATCGGAACAGAAGGGCAGGGCGGAGGGTCTGACTGTCTGCGTTTACATTCCTGACTTTGTCCCCTACTAGCTTGGGAACTTGGGCCATTTAGTAACTTCTCTGAGCCTTCGTTTCCTCATCTACAAACCAGGAATAACCAAACGTACTTCGTATGGTTAAGTAAGAAGTATAGAGTTTCCATCTCTAAGTCACCATGCTCAGTAGATCAACAGCGGGGAAAGCGACATATCAAAGTCCTGCTCCCAGCGGAGTGCAGGCTGCCTGTGGGGAAAGAAACGCTTGTTGAATGTCAATAGTTTATCAGGTTTATCATCCATTATGAGGAATCTCTGAATGAATCAAGTTAGGTCAAGACTGAAATAATTGGAGCAGAAGTCACCAGTCTATTAAAGATACTGACAAGTCACCAGCTTCCACTAACGTTTTTGAGGGAATACTTGACTTTTGCTTAGTGGCTACATGAAAAGAACACACAGATACAAGGGGCCACCTGTCATTCACAGGGGAGTTGAATTCATGGTTATTTTGTATTTTTTGTCTTAACAAAACAGAGAATAATGCAGCAAATTTTCTAAGGGGCTAAAAAAGCAGAGGCATAAAAGAAATGATTTCAAGAGTAACTCTTGCAAATCACTTTTAGCCACCTATTACCAATCAAAGAGTCATTAATGATCGCTTTGGGCCCCTGATATTACCTTTGTACGGGTTGTGGCTGGTATGAAAGTGACCACTGCAGTGTGGAGAAAACCGCTCAGCAGGCTGGGAGCCTGTCCTTTGGACGTTAGGAACGTCAAGGGCTCTGAGCAGACTCTGAACCTGATCCAGCTTGAGTGTCACTGAAATGGGGACCTGACTGGTAGGAAAACTGTGTTCTTCTCCTGTCTCATGGATCTCTGCTGTGTGTAGTTGGAGAGCTGCCGGGGCTACCCATGTGTCCAATATTCCTCCTGCTGCCTGTGAGGCAACTGTGAGGCAAACAGGAAATATCTTTCCTCATTTACAAACTGAAGACGGACTCCTCTCAGCAAGCTTCCAGACTATTTTTCTCTGGCTTAAGGATCAGAACCAACCCTGCCGATTTATTTTCAGACTCTGCAAATGGGAATGGAATTTAAGACATTTTTTTTATTTCCAAATGCTAAATTGGATTTCCCACACACTTACACGTGTACATTTGGTTTAACATCAGGGAAAGTCCAGGGCTTGGTGGCTTCGGATTCCCATAAACCACCACTCTCCTTTCATGTGCCGACTTCCCTGGCCTCTCCTACCAGCATTGCCATGTCTTATCTCTGCCACAGAAATGCCAGCCATGCAGGACTGTGAAGATTATAGATTTTGTCTTTCTTCACCTCCTGGCAGCCCAGAAAAACAAGTAGCTAACCTGAGCCTAAATGTAAGTTAATTCTTCCTAAGCCATCTAAATACAATAATACATATTTTTACCCAGACATAGTAGGAACATAAATCTAAAAAGCTTTCTAGCCACTTCATGTTGCTTTCCAAAAGCTGAATAAATGTTTTCCTGGAATTCATTTTAGGAGGACGATGTTTTCAGACATGCCTGATGCCAATCTGTGTGACTTACGCTTGCTTTTACCTTGGAAGTTCCTTCAGTGTTGTACGTCACTGTAGGAAAAGAAAACACCAAAGGTTGTCATTTTCCCCTCTTTCCCTATGTTTCAACGTCACCTGTCCCACCCATACTAGTAATAAGCAGATTTCCTCCAGAGGCCTTGCAAGTGTCTGTCTTCTTTCTAAGTTGCTTGCCGTCCCTCTGCCGCGTGGTTCCCTGGTATCGGTCGTCTGTGTTCAAGCCTTGTCTGCTCTTCCTCGGTTCTCCGTGTGTGCTTGTTTGTATTTTCCCTGAGGTCGGGCTCGCTGTGGGGCTTTCCACAGAAGAGGCAAGAGTTTGGATAAGCCAGCAGTTTAAGCAGGTTTTATGACCAGCCAGTGTAATAAAATGCATTCAGGGGTCACCCAAGAAACTTTAATCAGCACCGGGGGTCACTGGATAGCACTTCTAGACAGGAGAGACAGAAATGAGGAACAGAGATTCAAAAGAGAGGAAGAAGAGTTGGGGGAGGGGGTTAGGGATCGAAGGTTCTCAAGTTATCAGAAATAACTTAAAAAAAAAAGCAGTGTGTCTTGCAATCAGAAATGGCAAAAAGCGCCATAATTGCCCAGCGGAAATGAGAGATCTGTTGCAAATTTAGATGAGAATTTTACCCAAAGACTTAATTTTTTCCCCTTGTGCAGTTTTGCATGAAAGTTTAGCCTTATGATTGGTCTCGGGATGGGTATCAGATATCTCACCCTGAAGGGAGAAACATTCCCACCAAATCCTTCTCCCCTGAAAGAAAAAAAAAAAATTCTGCATCCAATAATCAGAGCCTGGGCAGACAAATTGGCACCACTTTTTTGGTTTCCAGCCTCCTTTTTATTTTCTGCTAGAAATAAGACTGCAGACTTGAGTCACAATTCACAAATATTTGGTAGTATTATATTGCAAGGAACTGGGAGGGGGGACCCAGAAGAAGGTAATTCTTAAAAGCTTTGCCTTCACTCATGCAAACAAACTTTATGCTTCTCAATAAATCTCCTGTTTTGTAAGTGGTCATTAAAATAACAGATCATTTGATTAAAATTCTGTTTTCTTTTCACAACGGTCATTTGGAGTTTTGGGGAACCTCCAAATGTGGTCTTGGCCATGATGTCATTAGCATTTTATTAATGCATTCAAAAGGTTAAAAGCTCTTACTTTTTATAGGGCTTTTAAAAGCAAACATTTGATTGTCTCTTGCATAAACTGACTCTGAACCCATTAAAATGTGACAACAACTTCAGAACTGACCCTGTTTAAGGGTAAGAAAATTGATCAAGGATTTGCCACATTTTTAATTGCTTTGAATGAAATGGAAACTGAACTGAGGCCAATATTTGGGAATGGAAAGAATTAAATCCAGCCCAACACCTTTCAATATAATAATGATATTTTTTAAATTAGGGTTTTTCCTTTTTAGAGTTCAATGATTCTTTATGGCACAAAAAATAGTTTATAGTTTGAAAGGTTTATTTTTTCCTCTAGCCCAGTCACAAAGCAGTTTGTCATTAAAAGTAAGATGGAAATATTTTTTTTTTTAAATATGTTTCAGGTGTCCTAGCCTAAAAAAAAAAAATGCTCAGGGCGGCAATTGTAAATGTGCCTTTGTTGTTTATATAAGGATGGAAAAGCATGTGTGGCTGCACAGATTTGAAATGATGTTATCAAACTTTCAGGCTCTTATTTTTAAATTAGGCATTTTGGGGAATTATGTAATAAATCCACAGAAAAATAATAAATCCAGTGGTACTGGGGTCTAGGCAGCCATTGATTGCTACTTTCCATTTTGTCTCATTCTCATCACATATATTTTTAGGTTGGAAGGCCCCATTTCATTGAATATTTTGTATACAAAGAGAAAAACTCCTGCCCCCCAGCTTCTACTCTAAATGAAAATATACACCCTCCATTCTAATTTTTTCCTGTTCTTATATCATTGATCATGAAGAGTTTACAATCACCTTTGTTGTTTTATTTCTTTAGTTTTTAGTGACTGGTCACATTTCTAACTCTAGTACATTTTGGTTTTTTTCAGAGCACATTAGGCCTTTCTTTTTTTTATCCCTCACAAATGAATACTGAAAAACCATCTCCCTGAGCCTTTCTTTTTTAATTGCTTCTGTGTTCTGAGGCATTGGGGGAGCTACCTAATGAGCAGGAGCCGATCGGCAGATAAGCTTGCATAACATGCACTTAATTATACAAACAAGTCTTTCTGGAGAAAGTCTTCTGACAATTACCTCTTGAAATAAATATACCTTGGTGACTGTCAATAGTAATAAAACGTACACAATCATTTCTTAAAGCTTTTATTGTTTGCCTGTAATTAGCATGTTGATGTGATTAAAGCTACATTTGACTTTTGATAAACCCCAGACTCCCATAGATAACATTTCCAGCAGTTCAAAGCTGCTTTCATTAGAAGCGATATTTATCTGATTTGTAACCAATCAATTGGAAATAAAACTTCCCTGTGGCATGCCGTTAAAACAGCCAGCAGCAGCCTTGGTTTCCGCAAACCCCTCTTCTCGTCCATGTCCTTGGATGAGATGGATTCCATATGGTCAGGCGCAGGAGCCCGGGCAGGGAACTGGGAAGGTGGAGAACGCAGCGCTGCGGAGGCCCCACCACACTTACTGCCTTATTTCTACTTGCTGCTGTTAGAAGGCACAGTCACGGCTGTAACCAATTTGCCTGAAAAATACACTTTTGTGTGGCAGTAGAAAAGCCTGCAGAACTGGGGTTTGCAGGGGCGTATTTGCGATGTTTACTGTGCTTCCACATTTTTAAGTTGGTGTTTGCTTCTTTTACCAGACTTTTTCAATTCCGTTAACTTTATCCTCTTTGCCCTTCCCCAAAGTTCTTTCTCTCTCTAATTTCCATACAATTATTCTCATTTTATATCTTCTTTCTTTCTTCCTTTCTGATTTTTTTTAATGTGTCTGTTTTCTCTGGCAGTATTTGCTTTGCAACTAGTTTAAATTTCCTTGTTCAAAAAAATCACAAAGCTCCAACTTTTGAAATTTTGATGAATAGACAAAATAACGATTTTCAAAAGTTTAAATGACCTAGCAAATATGCTGAGGACATTCCAAATGTCCAAAAGCGCTTGAGGAGCACGGGGCTAAGAGCGTCTCTTCATTATCTCTGCGGCGACACTGCACCCCACACCGCAATTTCTGTGTCGGTTCACCTCTGCACAAATTTATTTATTCTTGTTCTCAAGAGGAAGAAAGAAGGAAAGAAAGGAGAGACAGAGAGAGAAGGAAGGAAGGAAGGAGAAAGTAAGAGGAAAGAAAGAAAGAAAGAAAGAAAGAAGCAAGCCCACTTTTAGAATGAGTATGCATTTATTCAGAGCATTTCTCCTCTCTTATCCTCCACTCTCTCCAAACATTTTATATTTTTAGAAATGAAATAGAGAAAGGAAAGTATTTTCTACAATGGAACCAGTGTTGACATGCAAACCTTTATGGATTTCCAGCCATCGCTCATTAAAATCTGTCTTTAAATATATGGTAAACATGTGCATAAATGCCTTATATGCCATGCTTTTTAAGTAGGGTTTTAAAGTGAATGTACATAAACAAAATATTTCACTGCTATTAAAATGAAAACATAAAATCTGTGTCTGTGAAGCCATTTATACTAATATGGACATGTTCAAAGGTTTTCAATTTTTATTTAATTATATGGTTTCTCAGTGTCCAGGTCAAGTGTTTTCTCAAGCACTGTAATTTATAACTTTACAGGTAATCCTACACACTTCCAAACTTATTTAAACACATGTATGTATTTGCACAGATACGAGTGCATTATCTGGAAAATACTGATTCCTTCTAATCTTAAAATGACCTCAGTTAGGACATTTAATATCTTGGAAATGAATATCATTTCATGTATTTATCACCTAAAGGCAGTTGCATTTAAAAGTTGAGGAAATAGGAGGAGGAATTATTTCTGTAAAATGAACAACTGAGAAGATAGCAAGATTGGGTGTGACAAGTATGTCCTTACTGGTCTGGTGTTTATGAACAGGCCTATGGCTGGGAGAACTTCTGGAGAACTCCAAGCTCAGGGAAAAGGTCAGTAGTACACTGTGTGCCTCTTGAAAGCAGCTTTTATCAAATAGTTTAAACATTTTCTTTTCATTTTTTTTAAGAAAATATTTTAGAAATCATTAAAAATCCATTTTAAGTAAGTCAACTGTAAAGTAGGTCACTTAAAATGCATTCCCTCATTTTTCCATCTCCTAATTAATATATATTAAGGTAAGCTTGTTGGCAAATATTTTATGCTACTAAAACACAAAATACTTATTCTCATCATCTTGAGATGATTTTGGATAAATTTTTCATTTCTGATTAAAATAGTTTAAGTATATTTTAGAAACTAAAGCTGGAATTTTTTTTTGCACATAAATTATCTTATATTTCAGCAACCATACGATCACTAAAATAACAGACAAGTTCAGAGCATTCTGGACTTGAGCAGTGCTTTTAAAATATACTCTGCACATAACTGAAACCACAGTGACAATATTTCAAGTAATAGAAGGAAAAATGGTTTGCAGATTTCCAAAGAGAAATCATATACTTCTGCAAAGTTTTACTCTCAAAGGAGTTGTCAGTCTTATGGATGAGTAAGAATAAGATAGTATCAATCAAGTATCTAAAGATACAGAAAGAAATCTGTCTTAACTGGATTTTTTTCTAAATTGGTGCTTGAGTATGTGTGTTCACATGTGTGTGTTTACGTGTGTGTGTTCATGTGTGTGTGTTTATGTGTTTGTGTATAATCTAGGCACACAGGTGACCATGGTACCATGATCGAGCTGTTTATTTTGTGTCTCTAAGATTTACTTCTTTTGAATTACCTATTTTGTATAATTTTTAAACCTTTTTTTTTTTTTGGTGGAGAAAACATACACTTATCTGGACATTGATTATAGCTACACAATGACAAATACCAGAAAGAAAACTGAAAAACCTGAATTGTTTTCCTTTATAATGCCGAAGAGCTGAGTGTCTGAAAATCATCAAGGCACTGAAGTAATGGTTTCAGTTTTTACCCAAGGGTTTGGCATCATGTAGACATGGCCACAGGCTCTGTTCCCTCTGCTGTGGGTTCTTATCATCTGTAGATACAGGATATTTCAAAACCACTTAGCAGAGCAATTGCAGAAGTGATTGAAATGACAATCCCCAGGCTACATACTTAAAGAGGGGAAGGTCTGACCACTTTTTCTTGCAGTTAGCCAAGTCAAATCATTCCAACTCACGTGTCTCATCATAATCGTCAGGTGATTTTTCTCCCACATTAGTCTTTGCACTTGTGTGCGTTAATTCCTTTATTTTTGTTTCCTGAAATTAACATGATGATTTTTAAAATCCTATACACGATGTGGATTTAAATTTTGTTCATAAATCCTATGCACATCATCAACAAATGGCTCTGTGTTTCTATGTCTTTGAGAAAAGCTCCCGAGAGAGTAAAAGGAAAAGAATGTTATTTCAGATTTTATGTGAAGACAGAGTGAGCTTCATTCCTCACAGGTAAGTCTTTCAAAAATACAAAATGTCCGTGAACTTGGGCAGGGCCTAAAGAGGAAAAACTACTCTGACTCTACTGTCCCATTAAACTACAGGGTTAATTCAAATTTAAGTAACTCAGTTTGTTAAAGGGATTGATTTGCCCTTTCATTTATTTATTTATTTTGAGCATTCCTGATTTGAAGCACACTTATGAGTGTGTTTTGATGTTAAATGTCCTTTCCAGTCTGATCACATATGATGGAAACAGTAACACGAGCTAAATCCACTCCAGCACCCCCCAAGCAATCTGTAAATAAATTAAGATAGTAACCTCTACTCTTTGGGTCCCAAAAAATTAGTTCTTAAAAGCAACTTGGAAGATTCTTCTGAAGGAAGTCTTCCGCACACAATTGCGGTGTGGAGCAAGTCTGCTCACAGAGGGAGGTTTTGGGGGAGCTACAAGCCTTCTCAGGGAAGTGGGTCACAAGCAACAGGCATTTGCATGTGTGAGCATGTCACGGTGCCACTCACTCATCAAGCCTGCCTTTTACATGCTGCATAGAGGCCTGGCAGAGGAGGACAGAGTGCGCCCTAGAGCCATGCCCTGCCTTTGCTCTGGTCTTGGCCATTTTTGCAGAGTCACTGCAGAGCCCAGAAGAAAGAACACTAGAAGAGAACTTTGAAAATACTAAAAAACTTTTTAAAGGAAAGCAAAGAAAAAGAGAGGGTGGGGGAGCAGAAAGAACAGGCCTGCTCAGCTCCAACGGAAGCTCTGCCAAGAAGCAACGAACTAAAAACAGACTGAACAGAGAGGAGAAATGAGGAAAGAATAAAATGGTTTGGAGTCAGGCTGACAAATGCACGAGAGAAAAATTCACATGGTTTTAGAGCAGTACTTGGCATCTATCTCAGAAGTGTGTGTGTGTGTGTGTGTGTGTGTGTGTGTGTGGAGTTTTTCATGTTTATTTCTGGAAGAATAGTCTGCAGTTTCTTTTTATTGAAAACGATGAGTTATTTTCCTTCTTTAGGAACAGTGCAGGGGCCTCCCTCACCTCCCCTCAAAACATCTGCCTCCTCCGACTTAATACAGTGTCTGAAAACGGGTTTTTTTTTTGTGCTGAATCACTAGATCGCTTCCTACTGTCTCTAACCAAATACAGTACTAAAACCCAAATGCCTGGGCCTACTGTCTTTCAACTAAGTTCCTAACACCCCCTTATGAAGAAATACAGGACCACTTGCTTGTTTCAAAAGAAGGCAGGGTGTGGTGTGGGCCAGTTTTGACTCTGCATTACTTGGAAGAGTTGAAGCAGCCCAGGGCTGCGGTCTGCAAGCATTTGGCTTCATTAGATCTAATCCACTGATGGCTTGTGTGGTAACGAATGTCTGAAATGCTTGTCTATGATTAGGAATTTTTAATGCTGTCCTCATGGGCTCTGCTGCACTCTCCTGCTTGTAAATGGAGGCTTAACACACTCAAGTCATCCGTGGAACCTTGGAGCTGTGGGAGCTGGCAACACCCAGGGAGCAAACTTGCCATTGTGATGCTAATTTCCTTCTCACCTTTGACCAGAAGGGGTAATTACATATAATTTGCAGAAACAGTTCTTCTGGAATGAGAAAGCCTAAGGGAAACATGGAAATTTGTTTAAACTAAATTGAATACCTTTTAGATACAAATGCAGTTTGAACTGGATTATTCCTCTCTGTCCCGTGATCAAAGTACTCGGGGATTCTGACAGCTCTGAAAGCCAGGAAACAGTGTGGACGTTCTTGTGTGGACCCCTCTCTGCAAGGCTATGAAGACTAGACTTGATGTAGCAAAGACTCTCCAAACAGCTGCCAGGGGCTTTTGTTTTCTTCCATGACTGACATGTTCCAAAGGCACTGGTAGTGACTAATACAAGTGACTGTCCGGGGCAGCAGCATTCAAGCCACCTTTTTCTGTGCTTCTCCCTTGCCCCTTCCCTTCCCCTCTCCCCTCTACCAACCTTAACCAAGTTGTGTCAGGACAGACACACCTGGAAAGTCAGTCTGCAGACGTGTGTAGATGACTCCCACCTCAGGTGCCGCCATTGCCGCCCTGAGACCATTTGTATAAGGTGCACATTCCCTGTGCCTCTAAGAGGAGTCTCTTGAGATATTTGCTCTGTCTTGTGTCCTGATTTCTAGCATGTTTTACATCCGAAGTGAGCTCTTCCAAGAGGTAAACCTTTCAGCAGTGCAGAAGAAGAAGAAGCCCAAGCAGACTGACGGGACAACAGTCATGATTCCCAGGTTCAGCACTAACCCCCCTTCTGGTGAGATGGTGGTAGCAGAGGTACATGCCAGAGGTCAAGCCAGGAGCCAGAATGTTGGTATTTTAGTATGAACTGAAACATTATTTCTACCGATTTCTACTACTGATTAAAAGCTTCAAATAAGTGAAAGTCAAATCTGGCCACTCCCATGTCTTGGAAACAGCATGAGTTTTCAAATCAGACAAGTATGGATTCACGTATTAGCCACACCACCTATGAACTGTACGGCCCTTGGCTTCTCCGATCTTCAATATCCTCACCCCTAAAATGAACACCACCTCATGCGATCTTTAAGATAAGATACAGAAAGTGCTTGGTATGTTAAAACAAAGGAAAAAGAGGAAAAAAACCTCAACACGCAATGAAAGTTAGTTCTCTCTTCTCCCCTAAAAATAAGACAACAATTTTGAAGGGAACCATTTTGTTACAAATCATTCTAAAGTCTAGCAATCATCTCAACTTAGTAACTGATGTCCCTGGGAGACCACGATAGATCAGCATGATTACAGAAATGAAAGAAGATGGGATGACCGATATCCTAAATGCCGTATCTGCTCCGTAATCTGCCTTTGTACCAAATGTCTACACACAGTTTTCTTATGCTGAATAGTCATAATTCTGTCTTTTTGAACATTGTGGTAAGAGCCGTATCTTTTTTTTCACAAAACAAGTTCACAAAGTAGTTACTTCTGTTTTACAAATGAGAGTATTGAAGCTCAAAATGGTAAAAATATTTGCCGCCACACAAAGAGTGGAGATGAGATTCAAACCCAGGTCTGTTCGGCTCTAAATCCTAAGCTCCCCACGGCTGTGCACACCGCCTTGCGCTGTTGGATGCCGCGGTGCGGAACCTCACCGCGGCATCGGTGCAGAGAATCTCTCAGACTCTACTCAGATACTCCGATGACACGAAATTCGCTTTGCCATCTAGGCAACTCATTCCACTTTTGGATAGTCCTGTTTTCCTACGGTTCTTTACTTTGAATCTGATGATCGCTGCTGTGAAGCTGGCAGGGACACTTGAACAACTGTCTGAAAAGAAATGCACTATAACAGGGAGGACACACGAGAAGAAGCTGTTGAATTCTCTGAGGGTCCCCTGGCCGTTATCCAGTTTCTAGAAATATGCCCCAAGGTCATTAAGTGTTATTTTTCATTTGCTGGAACATTTTCATGGCCAATATTTTAGAACTGTCCTTGCTACACGTGGCTACTAAGAACTCGAAACGTGGCTAGTCCGAACTAGGATGAAAATGCAGCATATGCACCGGATTTCAAAGCCCTCGCACCAAAAAAACAGCAGTAATACGTTTTAAAAATAACGAAGTTCTTTAACAATTGACCGCATATTGAAATGATAGTATCTTGGATATGAATAATACATTATTAAAATTTCCACCTGTTTTTTACTTTCGAAAATGTGCCTACTAGAAAATGTTCAATTACAGCATGTACAGGCTTTCGTCAGCAGCTGACATCATATTTCTCCTGCACACTTCTGCACCCTCAAGCTGGGAATGCACCAGATGTTTGAAGTGTATCATAATCCACACCTTGCCCCCTACAGTCCCAGAGAACAATAAAAGCAAAACCTTATTTTCCTTCCAACCTCTGCTGCTTTAGTGCTTTGAGTATAAGTTACTTTGTATGCACAGAGACTGCTTATATTTTGGCGTGTGGCTGTTGCTAAAACGACTCCCTTATTCACCCTTATTTATGGTTGACAGAATTTTTCTCTACACCAGAAACAGGACTTTACACCAGAAACTGTTACAGGGAAATGCATGGTCCTTGCCCTTGATGTCAGAGTTAGCAATGGAAAAATTCAGGCACTTGTCCCCAGTTGTGTGGAGTGCGCGTGGATGCGTACGGGGGGTGACAAATGCGGAGCTGCGCTAAACGGACTCCAGTGGGAAGGCTGCTCCCCTGAGCATCTGTAAGGACACCAAGGTCTCCTTACATCCTGAAGTCTCCGTCTAAACACAACATATCATTACCCAGCGTAACCAACCATGCTAAGGACCCAAGCCGCCTCTAACTGTTCCCCGAGAAATCAGATGGTGTTTGCAGCCACCCCACCTAGAAAGAGTGTGTTCAGGTCACAGAGAGGAGGCTACAGCTGATTTCCATCTTGGAGGAAGGAATTGTTCCCATCAGCCTGCCTGCCTGCCTGCCTGCCTTCCTGGGATTGCAGCTGAGCCATATTTAGCCTCTAATGCTAGATGTTTTAGTGCCTGGCTCTTTTTAACTGGCATATGTTAAGAGCTTTGAATTAACAGGTGCATAAAAACTGTCAAAAAACACTTAAATCTCAAGACAGACTGTCAGTTGTATTAAAAAATATGGTGTTACATAACCATGCACTCTCAACACATCCAGCGTGTAACAGCTTGGAAAGTCCTTTCTCCCTGCTAGCAGCCCAGCGATGCTAATCCATCCCATGAAACAAAAGTCCATGGACCCTTAACCTCGACGGAGGATGCAGGTTGTGTGTGTGCATGTGCTCGCACATGCATGTGGACAGGGCAATGGGTCAGAAGCACGGTGGGAAAATTTTCCCTTGTGCAACGGAATGTTCTTTCAGTTTCCAAGACCCCCATTTATAAACTAAGCTGATTGAAGGAAAAAAGAACTCTTAGAGTCCTGGAAGGCACACTGAAGTTGTTCTTTTTAAGGGAAATAAACAATTTATCATGTAATATGGTGAAATTTAAATTAAAATTAGAACAGGATGGCAGAGAGAGAGGAAAAATGTATTGCTTAAACCTGGGTGAATGACAACAGTTTCAAGTGAATGTATAAAAGTCACTATATGGTTAGAATAAGCAGAATCAAGTGTGATCCAGTTAAAGAGCACAAATAATGTTTGCATGATATTAAGAGTAGCTTTACTGTGTTTTTAAAGACAATAGTTATATCATTCACTCTAAAATTGGGATAAGAGAACCAAGCATTTCTCAATTACATACTTTATTGCACATACTGCATACTATAAAAGCATTTTAATTTTAATCCAATTAAAAGTTAAGTATGACCTTGGCTGTGTTTTAGAGAGTGATGTCTTGGATCGAGCATTGGGTCCTCATCTACCAAACAGCTGGGGGACCATAGCCAAGTCTGTTACTTTAGCCCTATTAATTTTTTTAAAACTGATATGATGGTGGAGGGGGGTGGTAGGATGGGAAAGAGAGACTCCTTAACATTCATTTTGATTCTAAAAAGAGGAAAAGCCTATGATTTATGAAATTCTACCTGGAACAGGGGTGTCACTTCTGAGTAGCCCCATGTAGAATACTAGAACCACTAGGTTGAAAGGATGAGGCAGGTTTTTGTTTATCTTTTCGTTTCTTCTGTGTCCCAGCATCACACTTGTTTTTCTGGTTTGTTTGCTTCCATTTTAATGTGCATTCCAGAAGGCCATCATAGGTCAGACTTTCCGGAACACGGACTCTGGGATGGAGATATCTATGCAAAAGTTGATGGGAGTGTATGTTTGACGACAACAACAGCTAAGTGGGTCAAGGAAGCAGCACTGGGCATAGAAAGGTTGTGTTGTGATGCATCACAACATAGACTTCAGCTGGTTGAGGAGTTCTGGCCCCCGGTTCTTCCCAACTGAGACAAGGACGCCAGTCCTAAGTGTCCCCTCAACTGTTAGTCTGTGATTGTAGGCTGCCTCCTGGGACGAGGGCACAAGCTTTGGCAAGGCCACTCTCACGAGCGGAGGCCAACTCCTGGAGAAATCACCACCAGCGAGCCATCAGTGGCTACCACTGCCCACAGTTGGGGGACTCAATGTCTCAGTCCTGAAGGGGGCCAGCTGGCAGTGTGCCACGGCACCCACCATAGAGACAAATGTAGGATCTGTTCATGGTTATTATTGGAGTTTTCTCTTATTAGATATATGATCTTAGACAAGATACTTAATTTTTGTCTTCTTAACCCATATTTTGCTCATTCCCAAATTGGGGATAATAACAACCAGGTAAAGTTATAATAAAGACTAAAGGAAATAATATTTGTAAAGCAGCTAGCAGGGCACCTGACACATAATGGGCTCTCTTTAAATGTGCATTTTGCCTTCTGCTCTTACTAAGTGATAATCCTTTTCCATGGCTAGGGATAGTTTCAAGAAAGGAAGATCTAACAAACACAGATTGCCCTTGAGCTTAGTCCACAGATGAAAATATTTTCTGTTGTAAACTGCCTTCTTTTCTGAGGAGTGCTGACGTTTTGGATCTAGGTTGTACTTTCTGCCTTCGGAAGGATGTCACTCTTGTCAGAAAAAAAACATACGGAAATGATGTAATTTGCAACCCCCCCCCCCCACTATCAACCATCTCTTCTCCACAATATCTCAGGTGCTAGCATCACTGGACAGTGATACGTTAGGGCCTGAGGTAGGATGCGTCCTCCAGAAAAGCCTTTTCCGCCCTACCTATACGTTAATTTCAGAGGCCATCACGAAGCACCCTGCCAGATTCCTCTGACATCAGTTTATTAAGATGCATAAGGTTTGGAAAGGATAGAGGGGAGGTAGACAGAAGCCCTTAGTTACTTTGCCAAATCCCATTTTAAATATGAAACCAAGCCAAAAGCAGATAGTACATAGTTACCAACACTGTTTTCCCATTGGAAGGTGTTAACATTATTGTTATTGTTTTATCCTTATTGATTGGCAACGACAAGTTAGTTTCTGTAATGGGTATGGAGAAGAAAGAATTTTTGCCAAAAGGAATTACATTCTAAGAAAGATCAAAGTGTGGGTGTTTCATCTGATACACATTTCCTCTCTGCTTGGATACCGGGCCTTATGGCCTGTTTTGAAATTCTGATGTGCGTGTCAAATAGTCAGGGTCTGTTCCCCACTCCTGCTTCTCCCCGCCTTCCCTCCCTCTTTGCCCACAGACGGAGGCTTCCTTGCGGCTTCTCCCTGCTCAGCGTCAGCTGGTCGGACGTAACTATCACAGGCCAAAGAAGGACATGCGATGTCATAAAACCAAACTCTGTTGGTAAATATTTTGATTTCAGAAAAGCTGAAAAACAACTGTTATTTTGGAAGTTGAAGGGCCAAGTCCCGGAAGGAAATTCCTGAAAAGGGACCTGGCCCTGGCACTGACAATCTCTTCAGCTGGGAGATATTTTTATCTTTGAATATGGAACAGAAAGATCATTTTCTCCAAACATCAGAATGAAACTGAATCTTTACCAGCCCACCAGCAATTTATAATAGAATAGAAGAAAATTACTTGAGTTCTAACCATGGAGAAGTTAAAACCATATCAATAAAACAAACTAAAAGGGCCCAAACAAAACCACTTTTCATTCCACTGTGTGAGCTAAACAATCCCATCCCTCAGGGTGTATTGGTTTTTATTTTAGTTTATTTACATTTAAGCATCCATTTTGCCTCTCCTTAAAGGAGTCCAAGGTGTTTTAGGGATGGAAGTTTAGTCTTTCTAGATTATTTATACTAGCAGTTTTCATCGTGCCATCTTGATGATTATCTAACGCATCAGATACATTGATACATTTTTTTCAATCTTTAAAATATGTAAGAAGTCCCTGAAAAATATTATTCAATTAAAACTCTATCCATTTTTAGGCCTTTAGTTTTGCTAAAAAGAGATACCCAATGGCCTCATAACTGATTTATACCTGACACTTTGTCAAAATTTAATGGACTGCATTTCTGTGGCACAAACATCAAAGTAAACCAAATCTTGAACTGAATTACAGAGTTTCTGGGGAGCTTAGATGCTCACAAGACTATGTGAAAGAGCACGATAGAGTGTGAGGGAGAGACTTGGGGGTGAACTGACACCTTCTAAGCATCTCTCAAGATTACCTGGGAGCCCCTCGCTTACCAGACCCTCACCTCTTCCTTGCCTTGCACTGCCACAACCCGCCAACTCAGCTGGCCCTGCTGGGGTGAGCATTCTGCTGCCTTGTGAATGCCAAGTCCTCCCCCTCAGCTGCCTCTCCTGTGTCCAGACTCGGATAAAACAGTAAACCGCAGGCTCACGACACATACCATATGCATTACATATCTGCATACCGGCCACCACCAAGATGGTGGCAACCAGAAGCAGCATTCCACGAGGCAAACTTCAACCAGTGAGAAAGGAAATAGGTAGAGGCTGGCTAAGTGAATTTCCTCTTCTTCTTCATACCCGTTGACTGCTCTGAGCCTCATTTCTTCACACAGCCTATCTGCAGAAGCTCCTACTGGATACACCTGCTGTGCGACCAGCTACATCTCTACTGTTGTGAACTGAGTATCCAAAGCAATGGCACTGGCCATTACTTCCTCTTCCTTCCCATCCTCCCTTGCTTCATCCCCTCTCTATCTGACTTCCCAAGCAAAGGCTAACCAGTTAGTTAACACTTGCCTCAGGATCCAGCTTCTAGGGAGCAGGAGCTAAGACAGGAGCACAGCATGAAGTCTTCTGAGAAACTAGTCTTTTCAACAATCCCTGTGGACTATTGTCTGAAACTTAGAAAAAGGGCTTGCGAATAAGAAATCTCTCTGAGGAGCTGGGAATGCTAGTCCCCCTTGAAGATCCTGGTAGCAGAGGGTGGCACGACACACAGCTCTGAGAGCAAGGGGAAGAGAGGTCTCTCTACTTCCCCAGAGCAGTGATTCTGCAGGACAGTGTGGGCACCACCGGGAACTAAGGGACCACAGTAGGAGGAAACAGCCCAACTCTAGTGGCATGATGAAGATTCTTCATAGGAAGATCACTAAAGAGAAACAGAAGGAGAGAATATGGTGGGTGGTACACGGTTGTTTGAGGGAACTTGTTCAGAAGAGCTTGTGAAACCCCTCTTAGATGTTTTAGAACTCTTTGGGAATTTGGGAAAGGGGTAATTGAGGAAAGGGTTAAAGGTTCTTCCATACAAGTTGGACCAAATCCAACTTTTACAATGTAGTTGTTTGGTTAAGATGACGAATGGCATTCTACATGAGTTAGCCACTGTGACATGTATGTGTTGTATACCCTTGCCATATTTGTGTAGGGCACAGAGTGACAACTGTGAATACTATTTACAAATGGAATGTATCATGATTGGCTCAACTTTATTACCTGTTTTCCTACATCCTAAGCCCAGTCAACAACCCATGAGATGTTCCATTTCTATTAGAAATGATCATGCAACAGCAACATCAAACTTTCTTAAAGAGGACTTTCCAATTATATACTCAAAGCTAAATGCCTCTCAGACAATAGCTTGGGGGAAGGTGAGACAGAAAACTGCACACTTGAAAACACGTGTTCCAGGGGAAGGGCTCCTTAGCAGAACCTCGCTACTTGTAAGAAAGGCAGCCTCCAGACGCTCTCAAACTGTGCTTGAGAAATTGTTAGTAATTGTGAAGCTCGAGAAAACAGTGACTTCAGGGAAGAGCAGACAACATGACAGCCCAGTAAGAATGAGGACAAAACAAATGACTTCTTCCCTTAAATCTTAAATGACCTACGTCATAATTCTTAAATCCAGCCTCCCAGTGGACCAGCCCTAAGTGTCTGTGCAACAAGGGGATCAGTATGACGCAACTGCAGCCACATCCATACGCCCCACAACCCAGTCAAGACAGCACAAGAGTCCACACCAGCTGTACTCCTCTAATTCCTATTTTGGAATCTTACGATTTTCTTTTTCTCCCAACTCTTCCTTTGAGTAGTTAGAGGGATCACTATTGTTTTAATTTTCAAATAAAAATAACGAATCCAAGAAATAAAATGTCAGAAATACTACACACAGCACAAGATTTAAGGTTCAAAATCTATTTTGTTTTCAGTAGATCTATTATCGCTGCTTTATTCTAGCATATATTCAACTGGGATAGGTTTGTACATATGTTGTTATGTATACACAAAAGTAACAAATGGATATCGTTCATTGCTGTTCATTACTGTCTCTCCTCTCGTACATCCCCTCACCCCCATCACTATACCTTTTTTATTCAACCCAGGAATCAAATTTTGGTTGATTTTCACTGATTTCTAGTATCATAGCACCTGACATATGGTAGATATTCAAGAAAGGTATTTTCAAGGAATGAAATTTATGGAAGGAGATCGGTGTAGTAGATTAAAACTCTTGAAACCATCTCCTATTCTGAAAAATCTAGACAGGTTTTACTCTTAGCTGTGCACTATGCTGCATGAAGCCCATAATTTTGAGACCTAACATTTATTCCTTTTATTCTTTTACCCTGAAGAGTATATTCCACTTAATCGAACAAGAGACCACAGGTATAACCATACAAATGGGAGCAATCATGTAAGTTTTCAGAGAAAAAAATATACACAGCTTTTTTGTGTGTGTAATAGGACATTCTCTTCCTCATCATCAATATGATTATCCCCGGCTTCGTCACCTACTGTAAGCTAACAAACACCACAGAGGAGGCAAGGGTAGTGCCAAGAAGGAAGTCTCAGAAGGTAGTAGGATGTACTTGGAAAAGAGCACTGTGTTAGGAATCAAGAGATGGAATCTTTGATAAACTCCTTAACTTCTTGATCCTCTACTTCTTCAGCTATAAAACTGAAGTAATGGTAATGGCAATGGCCTTGTCAACCTTAGCTGGTCATGAGGAATATCCAGCGAGATAGGCACATGAGAACTCTGACGTCCTATATAGCTATAAAATGTTATTTTATTCTCATAGCACCTACTGAGGAGGTAGTGGGGATGGCATGAGCTTAAATCCTGAGCCCGCTAACCAGAACTGTATGGTCTCGGCTGGGTTATTTTTCTGAACCTCCATTCTTCATCTTAAAATGTGGCTCATCGTCCTTTTTAGAGGAAACATAATGATAAAAGACCAGCACGTTGCTAGATGCAGCACTTGAATACCTTGTTCATGTAAGTTTGATTTAAAATGTCATCATTTTAAACAAACAGACTTTTGTGGAATATTTCCACTCAAGAGTTTGGCAAATTGAAGCCTGCCATTTACTTACTAAAGTACGTGCAAAACTTTGATGCACTATATAAAATGCCTAATGCAAACTAAATTAACCCCTTGAAGATGAAACCATAATCTGTCTCTTGACTGGTGGTGAGGCCCAGGAGAACCCAAGAAACAGCAAGCACTTAGCAGCACCTTGGTCACTTGTTGCTTATAAATAGAATAATTGTTTTCCATCAGATCCTAGTAACTACGCAGAGCAATAGTGGATATGGACTAGTAAAAGAGCATATGTCAACTGAAACAATGACTCACCCATGATAAGTGACAAATTTTACAAATGGCATAGGGTATCATAAGAACCAGCAATTTGAATCAAGTTTTAAAAATAGATAAAACACTGGAAACAGTAGCATATACAGTTTTGTGGGGAGTTTTTTGTTTTTTTCTTTTTCCAAGACTGCTGGATTTGGTGGGCAGAAAGTCTCAAGCCTACTTGACTGGTTTACAAAATTTGCAAAAGGGCAAAATTACCCCGGTGTCTTTTTCTGTGTCATTTTTCCATCTCTGATGGGACTTGAAGAAAGGCATTTGCTAATGGAAATACAGCAGGGGCTCAAAGGTAAGACCACTTTTCATGAGATAGCAATAAAGAGTAACACAATCATGAAGAAATGTACTAAGGGCACCCAAGGTGTAATAAGGAAACAACCCTCAAGGTTTCCCACGGATAAACAAGAGTGACCTGAAAAGACGAGTGACCAGACTCTCCTGGACCGGAAGGTTTACAGGTCGAAGAGTAGGAGAAGGAGATGAGGCACACGAGTGTGGTCTCGGAGACCACCTGCCCCCGGCAGGAGAGTGGAGCTCTAGCTGCCAGGCGACAGCTGACGCCGGCTCTGAGACACTGTGCTGAAATCCAGGACTTCATTCCTTGCTGCCTGATGAATACCTCTCCAGCATCCACCATCAGATTCTGTCTGACCCCAGCTTCCTTGCTAAGATCTATGTAGTCACCTGTGTCCAGTGCTCTGGGTTTGTGCCATTCCAGACTCCTCTAGTCTCTCTGGGGGCTGATTGCAACATTTTTATTTTTTTTTAATCCTCATTGCTTTCTACTTTTCTGGTTAGGAAAACATGTAAATAGAAGAGAAACAAGAATGGGCGGAGAGTGGTGAATCACGGCGTGTGATCACAGGTGCCTTGTAGGACTGATTTATGTTTGGCCGACATAGAAAATGTTTTTACCAAAGCAATCCGGTCCTAACTCATCAAGCTGTGCAGCCTTTCGCCCTCAATCTGATGCAAACTACGGACATGAGGTAAGCTCCGAAGTGCGCATGCTGCCCAAGGCAAGGGTTTAAAGTGAGAGTCAAGTTCGTCGTCTTTTACAAAGTATACTTTCTCACCCCATCACTTCTCCAGTTACCAAATCATTTCCAACCTGTCTGGACCTTCTGGGGCTCATGCATAAATCAGGAGAAATGTGGTTGGAAATGGCTTCCTTTTCTTCAAAGCAACGTGCACCCAACTCAATGGAGCATTAGAAATCCATAATGATGCATGTGGTTTCCATTATGCCAAGGGAAAGCCTGTCCCGACTGCTCCAAACTGTCTCTCTGTGCACAACATCAGAGTCCAAGTTGATTAAAAATATTATGGAGAGGTCCCTGGGTTACAGTCAAGAAGGGATCTTCCAGGATCTCAGACCCAGTTTCTCATTCTGATAGAAGAGGCCGATGTACAGTGGTTTGGCATGATCTCTGAAGAAGAGACTCTGTTATGAGATTTCTGGACTTTAAATACCACTATCCTTTGGGGATTTTAGAACTCCTCTGAGGTTGTTCCCAGCCTGAGCCAGAACGATCACGAGAGGCCTGGGAACAAACATAGAGCACGAAGCCTTGAGGCAACAGCGGTATGTTCGCAGCTTTTTTTCCCCTTCTTCTATTTTTTCTCTCTCCCTCTATCTTCTTTTCTTCCTCCATTCCTCCCTCCCCCCTTCCTTCCCTTACATCCTCCTTTCCTTCTTTAATACCTTTATCATTGGCAGTTAGACTTTCTTTTTTAGTTTTATGGCATGAATCTCAGCACACTGGGCTGGTGAAAAAGGTTAATAAATGTATATATTTGTCAGATGTCTTCTTCTAGCTCCCATGTTTTTTCCCAAGATGACAATGATGATGATTTTTTTTTTAATACTCTGCTATTACATCCATCTCTGGGGAGTAGCGTTGAAGTTCAGAGACAAATGGGTTAACCACGATGACAAATGGATCTTCAGGTGCCATTGAGAGTTATCTAGTATACAGGGAGGCCGATGACTAGGAGAAAACACTCATCAAAGCTCCTCACAGTGAGTATGCCAAAAGATATAAATACATAGCCCCATCCTCCAAAAATTACAGATAGTGGAAACAAAACAGAAGAAAGTCAATGTTTACTACACACTGAATGTTCATAAGCATTAATTAAGCTTAATGCTTAGGTAAATTAATTTAGCATTTGCTTAGCAATTAATTGAGTTAATAAGCATAAATTGAGCACCTACTCTGTGCTAGGAACCCTTCTAGGTGTCAAAGATAAAGCAGGGTACAAGAGACAAAACTCTGACTTACTTTACAGAGTAAGGGATTAAGGGTTTTGGATACGTGACTTTATTTGATATTACCAAGAACTCTGTAAGCTGGGTATGATGATTTCCAGTTTCCACATGAGAAAATGAAACTTCAGAGAGGTTAAATTACTACAGTTTGTTAGGGACAGAGCCTCAATCTCCAACCAAGTCTAATTCTAGCTCCTCTATTTTCTATTATCCTCCATGGCCTTCAGGGACCAATGAAATCATGAGTGATCTCACAGGGCAAGGTAGCCTGGGCTGAGCATCAGCTGAGAGGAATCCAGATGAGAGCAATCTGGCAAAGGCTGGCGCAGCCCAGGAGAGTCTCACGGAGGCACCCAGTCTAAAGAACAGAGCTTAGACAGGGAAGAAAGGGAAACAGTACACGAAGGCTCAGAGGCACATAGGGGCGTGGCCAATCAGGGACAAAGTGAAAGTGGCTTAAATAAAAAGACTCTTACAGGACAGAACTGGGAGCCAGAGCCAGAGCCAGGACACACCGTGGCATGCCAGAGCTGGAGCTGCGTCTTAGGACACTGGGGAATATGAGGTTGGACCTAGATATCGTGAGAGTATGCATTCCCCTGCTCTATGATTGCTGAAAATTGTTTCACCTTTGCAAAGTTACCATTCCCTTGTCAGTAAGAGAGAGGACATGGTTTTAGGTGACTCAAGAATGACCCACTTATAGAAACACTGGAAAATCACTGGACAGAAAGGCTAGCATATTATTACATTTCCACCCTGGATGTTATTTTTAAATACCCGCTCAGATTCTTCTTGGGGCCGGCTTGATGTGCATACAACTGGATACATGAGCATTTAGCCAATAAAACTGGTTGAAGAATGTGAAAAATTTATCTACTCCATGAAGTCATTGTTTCATATTTGTCTGAAGCTCCCAGCGGGCTCCGAACACCAGATTTTTGTTCCCTCTGCTTTCCACATTGCTCTTTCCCATGAGGAGGTTCTTTTGATATCAGCATGGGGTATATGGAATTCTTTGGGGGTGAAAGGTGTTCTTTCTATTATAGTAGCTTTTTATTTAACCAGTTCATTTCCATGGAAAAGCTGCTATTAATGCAATAAACTTAGAAGGGGCGTACCAGGTTTGTGTTTTAATTCTCCTCGGCTGGGGCAGTGCTGCTGAGCAAATTTGGTGAGCAGCTGCAATTGCTAAGGTCGCACTAACACTGAAAAAAGAAGGTCCTGACATCGACATACCCAAAGGTCTGAATAATTCTGGGCTGCCTCCAATTTTGAAATCCATTTCTCCGGGCCATGCATTTCTTCTTTCTTTCTCCCACACCAGTTTCTGGCTTTTCCCCATTTCCTAATGAACTCAATTTTATGTGAATGTTTTAATTTTGCCTGCTATAATGCAAACAGTTCCTATGGTATAACCTTTAGGTCAGTTCTATCAAGTATTATTTGCTCGGTATGTTCAGGGGGAAAGAAATCACTTTCTTCTGCCTAGACCCTGTGTAATTGCATGAATTCTCCGGTTTAGTTGGCTCTGCAAATCTATTCCAAGGTGCACTGACTGCAAGGATGGAAGGGAACTCATTATACATTCCCTGCTGAAATGGTGACCTGCAAATAATGATGGGGAAATCAAGCTTGATCGCTGTGCTTTCTCTTTAGTCTAATTTCTGCTGAACTTTGGACTGTAACTTCTTTTTTGGCTGGAGAGCCCCAGGACATACTGGAGTCTGACCAAGGGGGTGCCGAGACCTGGATTTTCACACCATGAAGCTGGTAACAGTTTTGACTTCAATGCCTTGAAAAGTAGGTGATTTCAATTGCCCTGTTTCCTTTCAGGGGAAAATGCTTTCTTTGCACCTAAACAATCTTCCGGTGCTTTTGACTGACAAGCATATTGTTATGATTATGACTGGACTTCTTGACTCCTGCAGGGATAGCATTTAAAACTGCCTGAGACTGGCACAAATCAAAATATTCATCAACTTAAACTATGTCAGCTAAAATGGAAAAGCCAAAATTGTAGTGTTTTATATCATGTCAGAAGTCCATGAACACAGTGCAAAACTGCTTAACTCTTTCCCTGCCTGAAGAAAATTGCAGCCTGTAATAGAAGTTATCTGGCTATCTTTTCAAAATTTTACCTACCATATAAATGCCCTATTATTCTCTTGAAGTATCCATTGATTTGGGGGGCCTTATTGATTTAATTAACTTTCCCTCATTCCCATTCATTGTTTCATTCGATCTTTCAAAGAATACATTTGAGTGCCTGTGATGTGCAGGGCACTCCGTTTGCCTTTGTGGGGAAGGGAAATTAAGTTCTTGCCCACAGGTTGCTGGTGGTCTCTTAGAAGAGACAGACATATCCATAAATAGCTATACAATAAGCACTACAGTAAGAGCTACGCGATAGGAGAAGTGCCGACACAGGTTAATGAGGGTGAAATCATCTCCATGCAGGCCGTGGTAGACTAGAGATCTAAGGAGTTACTGTTCAACCTCCACTTCTTCAAGAATCTTCTTCTCCATTGGTGGTGCAAGATCCACAAGTCCTCCCTCAGGTACAGCCGCTGGGTCACTGACCGCACTGAGGCCAGTAGCCCTTCGACTGGAATTCAGGTAGCAGAGCGAAAGATTTTGGTCTCACCATAGCCGCAGGAGTTGAAATTTAGACCCTATCTACAGAGAGGCCAGGAAGTGTAGAGTGAACAAAACCAGCATGCAAGGACGAGCAGAAATCAGAGAAAGTGTGGTCCTGCTAGGAATTGAGGTCTTCGGTGCCTTGGTGAAAGACGTGATTACATTTCTGTCTCTGCTTCCAGTCCTCCCTACCCCCTCTCCCAGCACCTGCATTTCATTTGCAGAGAGATGGTAGGCAAGAATGAGTTGATTTTTATTACTCACATCCCCAAGAACCCTATCTAAAGCAGAAGGCTTTGTAAGAAAGGAGAAGGATGGGTTTGTCTCCACTTAACAGAGAGTAAGAAAGAGAATAGAAATCCTAGTGTTGCAGGATCATATTTTGATGTATTAACAAATGTGTTTTTCCCTGTGATTTCCTGTTACCCTTGACCCTCCCCCATCCGGGCAGCTAGACCATGAGTCATTCCTTGCCTCAAGGGAGGGTTGTCACAGCAGAACCAGAGAACAAAAGAGACAAATTCTTGGCTTTTGAGTTTAAAAGGCTGAGCTTCAGGCTTCAGACAAAAAAGATTTGGAAGAATATTTGATCAATTTGAGCCAATTTTTCCCTGCCCACGTAAAATAAAAATTCCCCTGGCTGGAAGTCAAGTTACTCTTCTAAGGCAGAGTAAGAGGGTTGGATGCTGGTGAATCTCTGAAAGCAGTTCTTACACTGTCTTTTGCACTCCTCCAACAGGCTGAACCCTAGCATGAATGTGGGGTTTTCAGGTTCAAAGAACAAGAAGACATGTGCCTTCTTTCCGGGTTAGAATCCGAAAGATGGCAAATGTCAGAGAGATTCCCCCTCCACCCAGCACTGTGCCAGAGAAGCTGTTGGGCACATCTAGAACAAAAGAGGAATGGGTTTTTCAGAGTTTTCCATGGTCCCAGAGTGGTAAAGGAGGCGAGCCCAATGTTTTCTGTGGCCCCCCAGAGACATGTAGAAGGGGTCGAGAGAAAGCCAGCCCTGGAGGTCTCCCACAGTCTAGTCTAAGGGATGTTGAAGATTTAATCTATAAGAGTTGAGCATGAGGAACCAGTGGTACCATATAGACCTTAGAGGATGTCAACCTGGACAGGTAACAGTCAAGAACCAAATCCTGAGGGGTACCTGGGTGGTTAAGCCCCTGACCCTTGGTTTCAGCTCAGGTCCTGATCTCCAGGTCATGAGATCCAGGCCCGAGTGGGCTCCGCACTCTGCACAGAGCTCTGCCACTAATACGTCCCCCAATGGATGTTCTGATTGGATCACGCAGGCATCATTTAGATATGGCATATACCCCGCTAGATGGGGCAGAGTTTCTGCTATTCACCCTAAGGGTGGCTGGCTTCCTTTATGGCCAGCTTGAATTTGGTTGTGCATACAAATACAAGAGCTCCTGATTCAATCTCCTGATTGAATCTCCTAATTCAATCAATTATCTACTGCTGCATAAAAAACTACCCCTCAAATTATTCTCCTAAAATAACCATTTTATTTGTTACGGATTCTGTGGATAGAACAGCAGGAACTAACTACCCATCTGATTCTAGTCCAAATTGCTGACATAGAATGGTAAGAAAATAAAATAATGAAATCCCTATTTTTCCTCAAAAATCTCATTTTTGAGGCATGATTTATAAGGAGTGAAATTTACCCTTTTGAGAAGACTAGTTTTATGGAAGCCATACCCAAGTGAGAGGATAGGTAGATGAGACTTTGGACTTCAGACCTCAGATGCTGGAACAGGTTAAGATTTTTGGAGCTATGGGATGAAATTTGTTACAGCGGCATCCCACTGCTTGCTACCAAAATTGGTATTATCTTGGGCTGCCATAACAAAATGCCGCAGGCTAGATGGCCTACACACCACAAATGTATTTCTCATAGTTCCAGAGGCTGGAAAATCAAGATCAAGTTTCCATCAGATTTGGTTTCTGGTGAGAGTTCTCTTCCTGACTTGCAGACGGTCACCTTCTTACTGTGTCCTCATATGAAAGGCAGAATGAGAGAGAGAGAGAGAGAGAGAGAGGGAAAGACACAGAGCCTGTATAAGCTCTCTGTTGCCTCTTACGGGGACACTAATCCTATGGGATCAGGGTCTCACCCTTATGACCTCATTTAACCTTACTTGTAAGTAAGCCCTATCTCCAAATACAGTCACAATGGAGATTAATGTTTCCACATACATATTTTAGGACACAATTCAGTCCACAGTAGAGGCACTGGGTCATATCTCCCTGATATACACAAAATCAATAGAAGTCTTCATTAAAAAATAACTGCAAATGTGGCTTTGGAATTATGCACAAACTCCACTAAAAGTCATAGAGAACCAACAAAGTTTTCAGAGAGTTCAATTGGTAACATCACCACCACCAGTTTGAACTGAAAGAAACCAACACTTTCCAAAATGAAGAGAGGACCCTGGACCCTCTAGTTTCTAGGGACAGGAAGCAGGCTGATAAGTTTCTCAGTTGCAAACATGGGTCATTTCTTATGGAAAAGCAAAGGTATCTCCCAGTACAGAGCTGAAAATTGTGGAAAACGCTGAACTGGAGAGCCATTCCCTGAGATGAGAACGAGGCCCTTCATTACACTCCCCAGAAGAAGAAGACGTGACAATGCACCCCAGGCTAGATTTCAGAATGCCTTCTCTCTGCCTCGCAGCCCTCTTCTTTGTAAAAGGGAATGTCCGTGTAAGCTATCCTGTCCTGTCTCACACTGCACGTTGAGGTGTGGGAACAGGTGACTTTTCATTTTAGCTCATAGGTCTTTAAATGAAGAGGAGCCACACAGAAGGCACTATATCTGAGGAATTTCCTTCACATAAGGGCTTGATCAGATGATGAGATCATGGACTGCATGCCTGAAGCCATAACGGGATGAGACTTTTGGGGAGGGGTAGTACGTTCTGTGTGGGAAATAAATGTGAATTATCGTAGCAAGTGGGGGCAGACTGTGGTAAATTGTTTGAGAAAATGACCACCACAAGTCCTCCCATTCCTAGATGACTGTTCCTTTGCAATGTGAGTCTCCTACTCCTCCCAACAAGATGCGAAGTCCACGTCCCCACCACTGGAATCTGGGCTGGTCTTATGACTTCCTTTGATCAGCAGAATGCAGCAGAAGTGATATATGGGATGGTAGAGCCTCATCTATAGCTTGTCTTGCCATCTTGAAACCCTGGGACCTCCATAAATAGAAGTTCAAGCTAGCCCTCTTGCAGGTAAGAGACTAACTGGAGAAAAAGGCCCAGGTGACAGGCCACCAAATGCCAGAATGTGAGTGGGGCTCTCCTAGACCATGCAGCCCCGGGGAAGCCACCAAATTACTGTAACCACTTGAGAGATGCCAGCAGTATCCGCAAACTGCCCAGCTTAGACCAAATTATTAATCCATGGAGTCATGAGCAAAAAAGTGGTTGCTGTTTGAATACAAGTTAGGGGATGGTTTACTCTGTAGCCATGTATGTGGCTAGAATGGCAGATGTGGTTTCACTTCTTCAACTACATGTTGCATTAGCAATAGGAAATCGGGGGAGGACAGCTTGGGGTAATTTTCCCCAAATGGAGATTAAAATGCCATGGGCAATAAAGGCTCCAGGGACTCACGTCCCAGTTCATGGAGTGGAGTAGGACCACAGGATCCCCTCAAGCCCTCTCCAGGCAGCTTATTCCACCTCCATTCTCACATCTGCTCTCTGATGCTTAAAATTCCTTTGGGAGGGGGTTAAGATTTCCACTACGCAAGCTAAAATACATTGCTTTAATATATGTCATTGTATTAAATGAGGACACACGAGAAAAGTAACCTACTTAGTTTCCCCAAGACATAACTGTGGTCTAAGTCTATTTGGGCTGCTGTAACAGAGTAGTACAGACTGCGCCACTTAGAAACAACGGAAGTTGATTTCTCATAGTCTAGAGGCTAGAAAGTCCAAGATCAAGGTGCTGGCAGATTTGGTATCCGGTGAGATGCTGTTTCCTGGTTCACAGAGGACTGCCTTCTTGCTGTGTCCTCACACAGTGGAAGGAGCAAGGGAACATTCTGGGGTCTCTTTTATAAGGGCACTAATCCCATTCATGGGGGCTCTGCCCTCCTGACCTAATCATTTCCCCAAAGTCCCACCTCCTGACACTATGGCATGGCAGTCAGGCTTGAGCGCATGAATTTTGGAGGGATGCAAACATTCCGTCTGTAGCACTGCCATCAGTTCTTTCCTTAAGAGCGGGTTTGGGGGGGGGGCGGGTGAGAGTACTGGTCGCCTGGGCTATCTAAGTTAAAGCACTATTTGGCCAGGATTCTGTCCAGGGTACAACCTTAGCCTGTGCGATGGGAGACATGAAGAACCACAAAAATTCTCGTTCTCTGAGGTTGGTTCAGAAGAGTTTTCAAGATGTTCTGAAGTGATGAAGAACCACAGAAACATGGAGAGGGATCTGGAAGTCAGACAACTGCCTCCGTTGGCTTTTCAAGGCATCTGTCAGTCCGGAAAATTTTCATCCCACCGTGCTTAGTGGGGATCTTGCTTCTCATCCAGGTGAAAGGCCTGCCTCTACCTCTACTCTAGTGTGGGTTCAGCTGCCCACTGGCTCTGGAGTTCTCCCTGACTCCCACCAGCAGCACAGTGCTTAAGGAAAGCTCAGACTAGGAGACCAGCAATGTTTCTGGACCTGTGTGATGGTGGGGCCATGTCTACTGGTAGTTTCTGAGGGAAAAGCACGGCAGATAAATGAGACAAAATACTGCAAATGACTTCGGGTGGATGCTTCAGCTATTTTTCAGTTATAAAAGCCAGGTCTGTGTTCCCACAATGAAAATTCTACCAGACTGTGGTGCCATCTACATGGCTGGGCGCTTCCAAGTCTGTATCTTCATGGCTTGGTTTTTGTTTGGTTGAGAAGATAAGCAGATGGACACGTCTGCAGGGTTAGAAGATGAGTGAAGGTTCTGGTGTAAACCCAGAGCTTCTGGGTGTAGGATGCAACTGACAGCTACGCGCACTGTACGCGTGGGGGTATTATTGCCCAACGACTGGAATAACAGCTCGTGAAACGACTCTGCAAGCTCCGATTATTCATTTCCGTCTCCTTCTCCCTCCAACAGTGTGATGCTATACATCGCAGGGTTATTACTTCACTCATCACATGAACCTGTGGCCTAGTGACTTATCCCTCGAGGCTATAATCACTGAGAAATGCGTTCCCTGTCACGTCTTATTGCTTAATTATGGCTCTATTTTAGGATCCTAGAGTCATTTGGCTTGGAAGATCTCTCTTCTATGTGATCTTGGAACACACATTCATGTTGAGTTACCCCTGAGTTCACACGGGTCTGTTCCATTTCCACCTTGCTCTGGCTTGGGCAGTAATTACTGCTCTTTGATTCTGCAACACCTGCAGGTACTGTAATGAGCTCTTATCTTTATGCTACTCTCCACATAGGACACCATCAACCCTCTGTCAGAAAGGCATGTACTTCCTTTTTCTAATACTTGGGGGTTTTTTTGCACTGATGAATCCCAGTGGCCCCCTCTTTTAAATCATGCAAAAACCTCCTCTTTTCTCAATACTCTTACTGTGGTGGTGACTATAATTTTTTTTGAACTCAGAATGTGTACATGTTGTGTACCAGAGGCTTTTTGTTGTTTTAGTTGGGCATGTGTTGCCCCTTATTGCTGAAGGCAAACTGAAAGATAGGGCAGGCCCTAGATACATTCATAGATTGGGGGGGGGAGTGGGCAGAATATTTAAAATTAGAAGTGTTCTAAAAATTTGGAACTTCTGGAGGATGCAACCATGTTGTTGTGTTCCAACCGGTCATCTTGCCTCCCATCAAGAAGACATGTTCTGTATCAGCCTTGGAGTGTACATCTTGGTCCTTCAGGTAGATGATAAGCTTAAGGACAAAAGGGGCAGATCATACACCTCTCACATGGCTCTGTCCATGTACGTAGCTACATACAATGGTCTGATCAACTGCATAAAGAGATAATGTTGCATTTTCAAGCCAGCTGTCTGGGATTAGGAGCTTGCAAAAGTAGCTGACGTTAAGATAAAGGCAGATGGAGAATAGTGTCCTGCTTCGTCCCTCCAGAGAGTAGTTCAAGTCAGGCCTGGGGCAGATCTACGTTGAGAGGGGGTATAATTACCCTGGTCCGGAGTGGCCTCAGGTCTTGTCTGGCACACTGAGTTATATCTATCAGGGCCTCTTAAAATGCTGACTTGGCTCCTTAGAAATACAAAACCCAAAACATCATTTATAAAGGTCACTGGGAATGGCCTGGGTCAGAATAACTTGAGTCCGTTTTGTGCCAATGTTTCAGAAGCGGAAGTTGCTGAATACTTAGATAAAGCTCCTTGAGAGTACTGTGTTGCTAAATCCAAACAAAGAATGAGAGACATTTACAGCTGAGTTTTTACTCTATAATTCAAACACCAATCTAGCAATAATGTATGTTCTAGAAATTCCAATCAGAGATTTCTATCATCTGATTTGAAAACCAGCTGTGCTCTCAGTGAGTACAACGATTTACCACCCGCAAGTGCTGTAATTCAGCAGAATTATGCAGAGGTGAAAAGCATGAAAAACTCACTGTATTTTAAATGCAATGAGAATCGCGCTTTAAGAAAGTCTCCGAAACCTATAAAAATGGTTCTGTTTTAAGAAAGTAGTAGGAATCAAGGTACCAGAACTCTTAAATGCAGGAATACAAGTTTATCCTTCAGAGTATGGTTTTTAAGACAATGAGTGGACATTACTGCCACTGGTTATCTTTCAAACAGAGCAAGTGAGAGAACACAAAGTAGTTAACTCCTAAATTACACTAAATTACTAAGAGCCCTGATAACCTTATGCTCCAACGATTTGAGAAGTAGAAGCAAGAGAAAAGGAGTTTAACAATGAAGAGGGACAGCTCTACAAAGTGCTCCAATAAACTCAGGGCAGTAATTCTGAACCAATAAGTTCCTTCACAGAAAGTAACAATTATGTGTGGATTTATGAATCCATATATCAAAAGTCTTTCGAATATGTTTTAAGATTTTTAAAAGATAGCAGGGCTACCCTGGCCAAGCCAGTGCATATGGGCCTCATACCAATGAGCTCCCCCTTCTTCATTGGCTCTTGCTCCTCCCACACATGGACTACAGCTGCCTTGTGCAAAACTGATGCAATATAACTTTGTCACTTATATCATCACCTGACCACTCGGATACCACCCTGGGAAAGCCAAGCAAAGCAAGTTTTTCAAAATAATGGTATCAGCGGACCATTTATAGACATATTTGAGAGCATTTCACAAGCACAAACACAATCCCTGAATGAGTTATAAAACAAAAATTTCAAGCGGAGGGATGCAGTGAACTTTACGGCCTGATATGTGTTTAAGAGATAGAAAAGAGTTTTAGACCAGCGACGTTACCAGCACTTTACATTTACACCAACATGCCCTCCGTGAAATCTCTGGCTCTCAAGTTCTTCCTCCGTAAGGTAAGATGGCAAAATCAGATGATCTCTGAGGTCGCTTCTAATTCCTTTATTTCATGGTTCTCCTTTCTCCATCTACCTTATAAATACTCTGAGAAGTAGATTGTAGATCCCTGTATGTAGCTGATCTTCTAACCGCATTTACTGATGAATTTCCCTTAACAGAGGCTCACACAAAAGCAGATGACTGTATCAACCACAGGGAGACACAGGCGTGTGACCACCACGGAGCGTGTAAAAACATGTACTAAAGTGCTTGAGGCTTTTTTAAGAGTAAACAGAAGACCATATTATAGATGTATCAGACTCGTTTATTACTTAGAAAAATAAGAGTATATTGGACAATGATGCTTTCAGTTTTTATGACTATCATCCATAAATAAAAACACAACTATCTATATAAATGCCTCTGTTTAGATAAGTCAGTAATGGAAAGCTATAATTTTAACTCAAATTACATAATATAAAAATACACAGCTCATCCACACTGCTAGGATACCCTCAAACAAACTCATTTAAAAATAGAATGTCCCCAAGTTTTTCAGCATTACTATAAATACAATATTACATTTGTCCTTATTCTCTTTTATAACAGGTTTTTTTCAAGATTTAAAATGTAGTATTTGTATTTTTTGGAATTTTTGATAAATAGATCACGATTTAATTTGAATTCACAGGTTCTGTGACAAACCAACAGTATTTATTTACACATTCACATATAGCACAACACGGTGGCCAAGTATTAATGACAATAATTAACAAACTATTAAAACATTAAGAAAATCATCATTTTAACAATTTAAATGTTTTATGATAATTTACATCCAACACATATTTACCAATAACTTTAGAAAGTGTATCAATTTTTTTGATAGGTATTTCCCGTATTATTTTCACCCTCGCTGTAGAAATGTTTTCACTGTCTAGATTTAATCGATGTGCTGATTAAAGACATGTATTAACAGTAAAGTTACAAGTATTAGTGTTATATTTGTGTGTATCAAGTAATCAAAACTTAGGGTGTGAATTAAAGCCATTTAGAAGGCAAACTGAAGACAAAAATAACATTACTTAAGCTGTCTTTCGTAAACTGCATCTCCCGAGTTGTGTTTTGCAGCTCTAGTTATGATCCAATAAACAATTCAACATGCTACTTTTGTTTTTTCCTTCTGCCTCTTTTTCACATGTTAATTTTGGTGTCTCTTTACTGACTACACAAAATAGGACTCTCATCAACACCTCTCCAAGGAGAAGTCAAATGAGTTCAGTGAGGTGTTGAGTATTATTTTCCCTTTTACTTTTCCATGTTTACCTGGTCCAACAATACTCTTAACCATGTAGTTTTTCTTCTGTCTTTTTAGGTCGTCTGTTTTTCCCCAGTTATCAGGGTACACCAAGGGAACTGGCCCTGGATCAAGGGGAACTGTGCGCATCCGTATAAAATTATCATCATGTGAGGGTTTAGAATGTCAAACATGTTCTACTAAAACTAACCGGGGATTCAAAAATTAACACCGTTTTAAAGAAGCACTTATCCAAGCTCAGGCGTGATCTCCAGCAGAAGCTACGGAACCTGTCCTGCCACGTGAACAAACGCCGGCGCTTCATGTGGTCAGAGCAGCTAAAATGGCCTTTACAGGAGTTTTAATTTCTTGATTTTGGCCTGGATTTTGAAGGGGAATGCTGCTGGGATTTTCACACTGTCCATCTATCTTTAGGGAAGTGGTGTGTTCTTGATTTTTGCTCTCTTCGGCAAATCCTAATGTCACACTCTCCCCAGAAGGATGAAATGGCCTCTCCAAGTGAAGCACCCGTTTCCCTGCTCCGGTTTCTTGTTCGTGCAGCAATCTCTCCACCTCCACCTCGAGCTCCAGAGTCTCCTCGTCAGCTTGTACATCCAGCTGCTGCATCAACTCTTCCAACTTCTTAGCTTTGCGGAGCTCGTTCTGCTGTATGATTGTACAGAGGTGCTCAGTGAGTCGCTCTTTAGTCTCAGTCTTGCGCTGTAGCTCTAGCTTCGCCGTGACATACTCTGCTTCAGCCCTATCATAGCGCTTCCTGTAGGGACAGGTACAAAGATCGGTCCGTTGGTTTTCCACTTAAGAAGATAGTCAAAGGAGGGCCTAGAAACAATAATTAAACTCCAGAATTGGGAAAAAATAAAGAAGTATAATGCAGATATGGATACTCATATTTTATGCACACTTGTCCTACATGTCAGACAAGCCAGGCTGGTGATGCTGAAACTTTTACAACATCCACATTTGGACCCTCCTATTTAACGACATTCTTCCGCATTCATTTCCTCTTCCCAAAGCTGGGCCTGGATGAAAGCAGGCTGAGAGGTTAATTCAGTGGTGAGCTAGCTCTGGTCAGGGAGAGCCCTGATTTGTAGTGTTTCTCAATTTCTGTATTATAACTATCACCACCATGGCCAATTTCAGGCTGTTAATGCGACATCTCTGATAGCAGAACTGGAAAGAGATACACAAAATCTGCTCTCATGAACCAGTGTAACCTAGCTCCAGCACACAACTGGTCAAAATGTATAAGGGCCAAACAAAATAAGAGAAGAAAATCTGTATCTCTTATCAGATAAGAAAAGGAAGAAGACTTTTGGTAGTGAAGGATATGGACAGTGGCTGCAAGGTGGATGTAAATGATACAAGGTGAGGCAAGAAGCAAGCATCAAGTAGAAGAGAAACATTTCAGGATAGGTTTAGGATGGGTTTCTCAATGCTGGCACTACTGACCACTTGGACATATCATTCTCTGTTCTAGCGAGCAGTCCCTGTACATTGTAGGACGCACAGCAGCATCATGGGCTTTCTCCCATCCGCTGGTAGCACCCAATATTTGTAATAACCAAAAAGGTCTCCAGATGCTACCAAAAATCTCCTCAGGGGCAAAAACTTCCCCCAGTTGAGAATCCCTGGGTTAAGTTGTTCCCTCTCCATTCTGCAACAACAGACTACTGTTAGACTTTGTTTAGGGCATTTTTTCTATTTACATATATACATACACATACACACACATATATATATTCATTCCAAAGATAGGCAACACCAATCTTAGAAGCAAGGTAATTCTACTGGGGAAGTCACCCTGTAATGTCTCTTTTTTTCCTTTGTATTAGGCTGACACAAAAAGAAAAACTATCATATGTCAGTTCACTGTCTTTTACCTTTTCTTTCTTTCTTTTTTTTGGCCAGGAAAAGAGACTGGCCCACATTTATCAACTAATTGTTCAGTTTAATAACCACTAACAGTTGTGAAAGTCATGGTGCCTTAGCTGTTATGATTGTCTACATCAACTCAATGTAATAAGTACTTTCTGGCACTACAGTTCCAGCAAAACAGAAACAGTTATATCTCCTAACGTAAGATTCTCTGTCTTGAAAAATAATATAGTGAAAAAATGAAAGGCTTTGATTTTTAGGAAAGCTATCGTTCAAAACCCGCCTTTGCCATTTACTGTGTATGTACCTGTTTTGGTCAAGGCCTTTTTTGGATGTAAAGAACAGATATCCAGTCAAACTAGCTCAGGTGAAAAGTGGGTTTTATTGTAGGATACAAGAGGCAATCTCACAAGCATGTCATCAGAATCAAAAACTTTTCTCTTTAATGCTCAGAAACCACAGTTTCTCTCATTTTGTCTTTCCAATCCTACTCCCAGCCCAATATGGCCACCAGCTGTGGCTCTGCATCATATGCACTCCACTTAGTTTCTCAGTGCTCCAGTTCCGGCGGGGGGAGGCTGGGGGAGGCAGGGAACCAGGATGGCTGAGCGTGGCGCGTCAGTTTGGACAGAGCTCCTAGCGTCCAGCCAGGCCACCGACTCCTATTTAGCCTGTGGATTGAATGTTCTGGAGTCGGTGGCCCATCCTTGTTTTAATTAGGTGTGGCCAAGGGTCAGCACCATGAGTATAAAACACACCTAGTTCCTAAGGAAGAGGCTAGAGAATATACGTGCAACGTCTGAAAATTCTAGTACAGCGATCCTTGGTAGTAAGTTCATCTGAGTTTTGGTTTATTTGTAAAATGGCAATGATATTATTACTTCATAGGAGCGTTAAGATTAAGCAGTATAAACAGGGAAAGTGTCTTGCCCAGTGCCTGGTAGGCACTCAAGAAACAGAACTTCTTCAGAGCACCAGAATCCAAAAATGTTATCACTGAACACGTAGTGTATCTCAAGCTAAAATTAGGCAAAGTTTCAGGACTCGGTGTTTATACTTGAAAACTGTTATTTACATAATGTTCATTTACCTTTTTTTTTTTTTTAACCGTCACCTAGTAACTCTAAGAATGAGAAAACTAGCTGTTTTTCAATTACCCTCTATGATAAAAGAATTGTTCCAAAGGAGCCTTGTTGAGACATGTGAATCCCTCATTTTCAAACTTTGTAACCTGTCTTGTTTATGAATGTTTTTGCATCAAGCTTCAGAGCTCTGACAACATCTCCACAGGTATATGAATACTTTGCCCCTTCCCCCAACTCAAACCTCCTTTCTGTGGTCTGGGGTCTCCCTCAGCCAGCCAGAGTCAGCTAGTAAAGATTTACTGACTAGGCTCATGAATGCTGAATTGAAATTAAATTTGCAAATAGGTCCCTAGGTTTCCATTGATCTTTCACCCTGGATAAAGCACTGAAGATTTTGCATTTTGTTTATTTACTTAAAGTTCTTCTGGCCAGAAACATGCATATATATTCGTGCACAGAGTGATTTATGTCTGAAATATTGATTAATTTCACAAACTGCACTGCGAGCCAGAGGGTCGGGTGGATAATACCAACTCAGAGTATGATGACGTTTTGGAACAGAATAGTAAGAGCATTATACGTAACGCAGTAAAATAAATTGAACTGGAAATGTAATTACAGAATTGTTTTGTTATTTTAAAGGGACATCGAGTGATTTAATGAATGTTATTTAAAGGATTCTAGAATCTGTCTCTTGGTTTTGGTATCCTGATATTTTTTAAGAACTCAATCATTAACCCTTGGCATGCTGTTTGGTTCCATTGGTCCACTTTTAGTTTTCTCGTTCCTTTTCCAAGCAGTTCTAACTATTTGTAAGGATCAAAATATCAAGGTTATTATACTAAGAAAGGATAGAATAAAACTACATTTTGCAATTACTATATGGGCCCACTGGATCCTTTTATACATCTGAGATACACTGTAGGACTGCTGAGATAGGATATATTATTCTTATATCTTGAAATATTTTGCCATTTTATCACCCTGGGAATTATTTCCTTATTACTCATCAATTATTCCCATTTATGCAGAAAAACATTAATAAGAACACAGAGAATGATGGAATGACCTAAAGGATGATGCCCCAGTGAAAATAAATAATCAGTTTAGTTTCCTTATTGTTTTGTTCAAACTATTACATCATCTTTCAAAAAGATCTAAAAAAAAAAAAAAAAAGACTAGAAACACCATATCTGTAATCTATTTTCAGCTTTCACTAAACACACTTCAGAATTAGTATTTTTCATTTTCTGCCCATAGTGACAAAGTAGAGAAAGTTGACAGATGAAGACATTTCGCAGCTATTAGACAAATCAAAAGACAAATGTTGTGGGTAGGTTAAAAACATGGCCACCCACAGATGCTCACTTCCTAATCCCCAGAATCTGTGAATATTACCTTACATGGTAAAAGATGTGATTAAGTTAAAAATTCTGAAAGGAGTTTATTCTGAAACATCCAGTTGCACCCTAAATACAACCACATGTATCCTTTTAAGAAAGAGGCAGAGGAAGTTTTGAGAGAAAAGAGGAGGAAGCAATGTGACTACAGAAGCACAGAACTTGGTGCAGCCACAAGCCAAGGAGTATCTGCAGCTCCCATGAACTGGGAGAGGCAAGGAATGGATTCTGCCCTGAAGTCTCTGAAGAAGACCGACCCTGCCAACGCCCTGATTTCAAACTTCTGGCTTCCAGAAATATAAGAGAATAAATTTCTGTTGTTTTAAATCACCCAGTTTGTGGTAACTTGTTATAGCAGCCCTCGGAACCTAATATCAAGGCCAAAACAGCAATCTAGGTTCTAGATGGTGAAACCGATCCCATATGGTGAAATCTCAAGAGTACGAGACTTCAGAAAAACATGTCCTAGATGAACTTTGTCAAGCTCAGAGTCAATGAACAAAAAATATATTTCCGAGGATAAAAAGGAAACATTATTCTCTTGGAGTTAATCATTCCAACAGAAAGAACTCGATCACACAGTATTTTAAGTACTTGGACCGTCTTGTGTTGTGAAAGGATGTAACTGCATTCTTTCAGCTTTTCATGATGTTGGGAGTCAAATGTTACTTGACACAAAGAGGTCTGCTATGCTTACATTCTTATTAAAATTGTTAATAAAGCTGTTTTCCACAATCCCTATTATTTTTACTTCTATAAATTATACATAAAACATTTATGTATATATGTGTGTATGTGTATGCACGCGTATGTGTATATGTTAATGGGAGTAGCTATTAAACATAGATAGCAAACACCGATTATAGTATTTCCTGGTCCATGAAGGGTCAAAGAAATGTTCTACACACAGCCACTCTGTTTCACAAGCTGGTCTAATGCAGCATATGGCAGCCTGGTAAATCACAGATGGGAAGAGAAGCAATAATTCTCTCAATTTGCTTCAAAGTGTTGGTCTCCTTAAAGGGATCTATTCTAACAATGCCCTACAGAAACCAATTTTAAAGCAAAGTCTGGACTATTCATTATCTAAGAACCTTTTGTGGACATTGCACTTTACTAAAAAAATATAATAATATTTTTATTTAAAAAGAAAAAAAACACAAGATCTCCACTAGAAACTGGCTGCCCTGGGGGTTAGCTACCAGTAGAAATCTAAACCACAATACTGCATCACCAACCTCTAATTTCTCAATAACCACAGATGTAAATTTAGAAAATGTTTTAATCTTATGAGTGAACCAGATACAACACTGGTCCTAATCACAATTGTCTATGGCTTCTCTTTGATTTCTCTCAACACCTTAGCTTTTTAAAAACAGCCTCACACATACAATATGGATATTCACATACAACTATGCCAATATCAGTACTACGAGAAATTGCCATCTTTGTTAAAAGACGTAAAATTTTATCTAAAATTTTTTACTATTAAAAACTTACTAAAATTCATTAAACACATTCCTATATGACGGGATGTTTTCTTCTTTAACCAGTAATCCAACCTTCTTTGTGTTCTCTGAAGACTAAAACTGACATTTCTTATATTATGTTCAGTAAACAAACGTACCCTTCTCCAGCCTCCTCTACCACAGAATTAAAATATAATGACATGATTTTCTGTAAAGGTATCCATAATAATCTGAACTATTCATATAAAGGGCTACAAAGGCCTAAGAATGTTCCTCTGGTAAACTTAAGTTACAGAGAATAAAATACAGTGAAAATCCAGGATTAGTTTTATCTTAAAAAAATCTTGGTTACCTCCTTAATGACCTTATTAATAGAAATCTGGAGCCTCCAGTTATCAGCTACTGATGACATTAAGTTAAGCAGTTAATTAATAAAGGCAACCCATTAAGCCTAATAACCATATGGTCAAACAACAATTACGAAAATCACAAGGACACCACAAACCTCTTTCTTAATAAACCCTGAGTTAAAAACCACAATCAAGCATTTCTGCTTTATTAACCTGTTAAATAAACATTCTGATGCTGTGGTTTACCCTGGACTAATGAGGCATTCTGACTGATTTCTAGTGTTACAGAGAGAGATGCAAAACTGAGTCATTAACATGGCATTCCCTTGTGAAAAAAGACAATTCAGGATGATTAAAGCAATGCTGAAAGGACTGAAAACCCTGAAATTGGACCTAATTTTTTGCCCTTTTATCTGCTTGCAAAGTTCATGTAATCCTTTACATGTGTTAGTTCATTTAAAAAATTCTCCATGATGAATTTTTCACTAAAAAATGCCAATGGCTGAAACCAAGAAAACACATGATAGCAAACTATTGTATCAGAATACAATCGAAAAGAAAAACAAAAAGAGGAAAATCTTCAAGCTTTCAAGACAGAGTGGTATTTTCTTTAAAATACTCATAGGCTTTTTTTTTTTAAAAAAAAGCTAGATTTTCTTTCTTTGATGAAAACTGAAATGAGAATTAGGCTAATCTCTAAGGACCATCTCAGATAACCAAAATTTCTTAATAGAAAGAGTATACAGTTGGTGTTAGAACAATAGAATTTGTGGACAAGTCATTTAGACACTTAGAGTCCCAAACATTACATAGCTGATGGTTTAGTAAGAAAGACTAAAATGTAAATAAATAATGCAAGAAACGCTCTAACAGGAATATGAACTAGGGTGGGACAAATTTAAGGAAGACTTCCAAGAAGAAGAGATGCTGCATTTAGTACCAAACAGGAACAGAGCACCTAATGGTATTGTTCTGAGGCTTCAATGACAACATACCTGAGAGCTCCTGGCTCTGCTGGCAATAAACATTAATTTGCTCTGACTGCTGGTTCAGAGTTCTCTCAACTCACCGCGCACATGAATACTCGAGGCTGGCCTGGTCGATCCGGTTTCTGAGGATTCCAATGTCAGCTGACACCATGTCATCTAGAGCCTGTAACTCCTTTTGAATCCTCTTTAGTTTCAAGGTCTCTGCTTGAGTTCTTTTAGATCTGGAAAAATGAATAGAAAAAATAAAAACATTTTAAAATCATGTATCTATACACAATATTAAGTGAAAAAAGCAACCTACTGTATATATAATATGATTTTAATGTATAATTTTTTAAAATTAGGAAAAAACCCAGCACAAATTGAAATAAAACAAATGCTGGCAACATTTTGGTTTATCTCTAAGACTGCATTTGTGCTGTTTTCCCTTATTATTCCAATACACAAAGGAAAACGTAAGATTAAAAAAAAAATAGTTCATCCATAGGTCTATATTCATTCTATGAGGATGAGAATAAACATTGAAAGAATATATCTGGGGGCGCCTGGGTGGCTCAGTGGGTTAAAGCCTCGCCTTCAGCTCATGTCATGATCCCAGGGTCCTGGGATTGAGCCCCACATCTGGCTCTCTGCTCAGCGGGGAGCCTGCTTTCTCCTCTCTCTCTGCCTGCCTCTCTGCCTACTCGTGATCTTTGTCTGTCAAATGAATAAATAAAATCTTTGAGGGGAAAAAAAAAAAGAATATATCTGTATTCTCTTTACATGGACCATCCAACAAAGCTTTCTAAATTTCTAGCCTTAAATTCTTAGTAAGCCTATTTTCATGTGTCTGATACTTAGTGGACAAAGAACTGATGCCTGTATTAAACACCATTTCTTTATATTTTTTGGTTTTAACCTTTTTAGGACCCATTTCCTCCAAAGTTTTATTACTTTAGTTTTTGCTTTTTTGGCAATACTACAGTCCTTCAAAATTCCTTCTGGGGCTCAAAACCAAACACTCTTTTTTTCCCCTTTGTTTAAAAGCACATTCAACTTCAGTACCCTCACCACCCCCAAACACATGACAAACTGAAGAAACAGAACAAATACAAAAGCCAACCTTTAATCTGATTTCACTTATTTCAAAGTTTCATGTCCATTCTCACAGAATAAAACTCCCCCAGAAAACCATTATATTGCCACTTATAATCTCCTGATTTCTACTCCATTATGCATTTTCACTTGTTTTCTGCCTACAAAAGTTAACAGTAAGTACTTCACTGGTGCATTTATTAATAATCTAATCAGGTTACGTTTCCTTACATTTCTGCCTATATCAATACTTTTTGTCTTCAACCAAATGCAAATAAAGAACAAGTGTTGAGCCTATAAATCTTTTTGTGAAATCCCCAGTGAACAGCTTCCCCAACCACTTCCAAACTGAAGACTAGTAACTGAAGTGATTTCTAAAATCACTTTTCACCTTCAATTATCATGTTTTTTTTCTTGAAATGTAAGTTCAGTTAGTTCCATATTTCCTATGTTTCATGAAAGATCAAGGGGAACCAGCTGAAGAAAAAAAACACATCATTTTCAAATACGTATATCCCTGACAGATAAAATTCTGAATGACTCATATACCTACCTGCCCTTCTCTCTAGCCCTGTCCCTTCCCCTCCCCCAATATATACACCAGCTTCAATAACCAACAGTTTTGCCAGGTTTTTCTGGAGATCTGAAAAGAAAATGCCAACAATATCGCTTGCATCTCATTCTTACTATTCTCAACCATTATTTCATTGACTAAGTTCGGTTTCCTAAGGCCACAGCACATTGGAAATTACAAACTAAAAGGGCAGAAAGATTGGGTGAGAGAGGTGGAAAGTGGCTCAAATGGGAATGTTGCCATTGGAGGCTAGCACAATGTAGTAAAGGAAAAACAAACCGACACTGGGGTGTCGAAGTGCATGTTAATAGGGCAGAGTGCTCACAATGGTGACCTTGAATCACTGATGAAAGGCTGTATCGTGTATTAGTGAGGGCAGGTAAATTATTCAAGAAAAATGTCCACAGAAAACACAATTAAGGTTTCTGGGAGTAGAAGTCACTTATGTGGAATAAACAATCTTACTCTTTTACATGTCGCATGACCAAAGTCTCCCACGTCAAAATTAAAACCTGCATGTTGCTAATACACTTCTCCTGATGGCTATTCACCATTTCCTTAGGATATGTAGATGGTTAAAATGGAAAACACTGATGTTGATTCTGAAGTTCTAACTGCATCTGTATTCACAAATTCGGTATAATTTAGGCTTACAAAGTCCTCCTTAATAAATGAACACTGGAATTTCAGTATCATTCATAAAAGATAATTTGTTTAGCTTTAAAAGTAACACTGTAGAGGGCTGCCTGGCTGGCTCAGTCAGTAGAGTATGTGACTCTTGATCTCGGGGTTGTTGAGGTCAAGCCCCATACTGGGCATGGAACCTACTTTACAAAAAACAATTAAAAAGGAATGTTGTAGAGAAAATGTCAATTTATCAAAAGAGACAAGGGAAAACAAATACAGAACATGACAGAACCGATCACAGGTTACTAATAACCTCTCCTAGTTCAGGTGCCTCACCTTTCTGCAATAGCTTTAGCCAAAAGAGCTTTCTTACGTTTATTTTTCTCTTCTATTAGCCGTTGTTCTTGCTGGAGGACTTCCCAACGAGACTTTTCTTGCCTAGGCAACAAAAAATTTAGAAAAATTAGTTTCTGAAACCCCATCCTACACCTTACCAGGCTTAGCCCCCTTTGTATAAAATTTAATCAACCAGATTATGTATATTTTCTTTCAAAAACCCTCTTAAAAGGAACCCATCTGCAGCTCGTTATTTTGTTCTAATAGGACCCAACATTATGATTTGAAGTCAAGAGGCTTACATAAACTGGACCTTTGAAATCCATTGTATGTTATAATCTAGGAAGCCACAAACTGGAAGCCAGAGTACTATGGCATTTCTTAGGAGAACAAAGAAAGTTGTATAAGTTAATTATGTATTATATGCAAAATGGAGAGCAAAATAAATTGGCATGTAGCTAATATCATGTTTTTTCTTTTAGAGTTTCTATACTGAAAAAGTCTCTACCACTTAACACTCTCAGGATAATAAACAACATTTCTTTCTTTCTTTCTTTCTTTTTTTTTATTTGCTTACTTCCAGCTCTCAAACATTTTTAAACAGTAAAACACCATGAGCTAAGATTTGAATGCTTGGCTACCAAGAAACTTCAAAGATCTGAAAATAGCCTTCCATCTGTTCAATTCTGAGAGACTTAGATTAAAATTTCTCATAAATTCAACAACTTGATATCAATTCAAACAGGGTCACAATCAAGCTATTCATTCCTTTTATTGTCATTTCTTATGGCCATCGTATCCAAATTCTCTAGTCCCAGACCTAGTAACCAGTTCCATATTTATCACTTTTCTTCCCATTCCCACCGCCTCCACCCCGGAGCTGGCACTGGTCCACTCTCATTTTCATGATCACAGGCATCTTCTCACCCAGTGCTGGAGTTCCAGCTCAGCCAGCGCCCTCCCCTGAATGCGCCGCAATGCTGACACCTCCATTTTCTCTAACCTCAGTTTTGATCAGGGTATCTCTCCCTGGAGGCCTTCGTGATACACGACTGCATCAGGGAGCTCGACAGACAGGAAGCCTCAGCTTCCACATCCTTCATCATCTCCCTCATTCTCTACTATTCTCTGGCCTCATCTGCCTCTTCCAGAGATGTGAGATGCCATCTCTGAGCATTCTGTAGGATAGATCTTTCCTTTCCCCTTCTTATAGGCTCAGAATTCTCCTTTTCAACAACAGTCCCCAAAATTGCATGTCTTCTATGAAAATTTTCCCAAGTATCTAAAAATTCTTTTTCCTAACAACATTCAATCTAAATTGTCCAGCTCAATTTAAGCCCACCTTCCCCTACTTGTCTCAGGTCTGTGCAGATAAACTACATTTAAAGACATTTAAATGTATGACTTGTTCAATGTTGTTTTCAGAATTCATGTGGCTTTGTATGATCTCTGGGTTGTGAACTCATAGCACAGAATCTGGATCAGAGAAATCCTAAGATACTGTGAGACTCAGAAAATGGAAAACAGAAACAAATGCCACCCTGATAAACCAGGAGGAAACAAACATGAGTGGATATTAAAACATAAGCTATAGGATAAATATTTTGAGAATTCACAAGTGATAGAATGGCAATTTCCATAAAGAATGTCTCTAAACTAAATTCTGGAGGTAGTTTCTAATAAAAGCACATTAAACAAGGAATAAAAAGAAATGCTGAATTGTTTTATTAGTCCTCTCCATTACAACTTTCCTTTGACCATCCCTTCGTATCTCTTCACAAATGGATCCAGAAAGACCTATATGTGAACCCCAACTCTGCTACTTACTAGCTATGTATTTGCTTTGGGAATAAAGTTATCTTTTCTGAGTCCAAGATATCCATGGAGTGAAAATCATGAACAGGTACTGTAAGCTGCTACAAAGACGAAGTGATGTAACATGTATGGCATGCCCAACACTGACGAGCTTATGATACATTTGGGGGTAGGATTCTTTAACAGGTTATGCATTATACTTCTAGGTTAGAACATAAAGGAAAAAATGTTAAAACTATTATTTCTTCAAAGCCTAACTGAGGAAAAAAAAGTAAAATGGAAAAAAGTCTCATGGATATATAGACTTACTAACAATTCCACTTTCTTTTTTTCCATTTTGCAATCTGGCTTTGAGGGCAGAACCTCAGCGTTTTTGTGACTATCAGGGGA
>PISX010016598.1:0-45812 GCA_004024625.1 Mellivora capensis
GTGGGTCTCGAGACCACAACCTGAGATCCTGAAATCATGACCTGAAATGAAACCAAGAGTTGGATGCTTAACTGACTGTACCACCCAGGTACCCCGAAAAGTGTGCTTTTCAAATGAAGATCTCTAAACAATGCATTGGTGTTTTCATGGCATTGATCTGTCTGTTTTTTGGCTAATTAACTGACTTAGGTAGGAAAACACCTCTAACAAAATTATATGAATGAAAATAAAATTTAGGGGTGCTTGGGTGGCTCAGTCAGTTGAGCATCTGACTCTTGATTCCAGCTTGGCTTATGATCTCCAGGTCATAGCATTGAGCCCTATGTCAGGCTCCAAGCACAATATGGATCCTGCTTGGGAATCTCTCTCCTTTTCCCTCTGCTTTCCCACCTGCTTACAAGAGCTCTCTCTCTCTCTCTAAAAAAAAAAAAAAAAGAAAGAAAGAAAGAAAATGGAAGAAAAAAATTAAAAAGCAGTAACACTTCAGGGCTTCATTCACCTCTGGAATATGAATCAAATCAGTATCCTAAAAACTTCCTAAGTTGAAGGTCCTGAAGTGAATACGTATAACAAGCATTTATGTAAGCTGGTATAACTCTTTAAAAATATTCATTAAAAACTATGGACTTGCTACTAATTAGAATAATATCGCTAATACTACCTTAGGACAACAGCTACCTTTAAAAAGTGAACATCCAGACTCTAACATTTATTCTACAGTCAGAGATATTTATTTATTTTATTCTACAGTCAGAGATATCTTAGACCTCAGTGAAGGATAGCCTCACTATTAATTCTATAAATGAGTCCTATGCATGCCAGGAATCTTGCAATGAACATTAAAGAAGACTTTTATTTCTCATATAGAATTTGTTTACCATTGAGAATACATCAGGAATGCAGATGAAGCCTTAGCTCCTGGTCGAGGCTGCCAGATTCCTAAAAAATATTGTACAAAATATGGGAATAGATAAATGTAATGATTCAGTGGACAGAAGGAAGAATGGAAAACACTATAATAGAATGAAGCCATAACAGATGGTTAGTAAGAGATGTTCTGGTAAAGAAATTGGAACAAGTATAATTGGAAGTTGACTGGTAGGGAATTGTTAGTATGTAGGAGTTTAGAAAAAGGGCAGAGGGTGATGTTATATGTAAAACACAAACTGGAAAGTGTTTAGTCCTGTGGTTATACACACTAGTAAAACCAGAGTAATAGAGGACAGATCAAGGGTTGATACACATGTCCAAGTAAGAGCATGGTTGGGAAGGAGGGACTCTCAGGGTTCTGTAGTCTGCTTTTCTTTCTTCATGGACAAATACCAGCAATTACTGTTCCACATACAAGTTCTGTTCTTTGCGGTACACAGTGCATCTTTTTTTAAAAATCCAACTATTGCATTTTTAATTCTTTACAATTATTTTTTAGCTAATGTTGTCTCTTGGCTTATCTGACTATATACTTCATATAGATTTCTCTGTGTAGTTGGTGAATACCGAATCTTGATGAAGCCACTTTCGTAAAGAAAAAAAGTCTGAATATTTAAATTATACTAAGGGAGGGGCTTATGGGTGGCTCAGTTGGTTAGGCAGCAGACTCTTGATTTTTGGCTCAGGTCATGATCTCAGGGTCCTGTGATGAAGCCCCGTGCCAGGTTCCTCACTGAGCAGGGAGTCTGTTTGTTGCTTTCTCTCCCTCTCCCTTTACCCCTTCCTCTACTGTGTGATCTTTCTCTCTCTCAAATAAATTTAAAAAAATCTTTAAAATAATGTTAAGGGATATTATCTTCCTCTCATTTTTAAGAGTGATGAGGGATTTTCCTTATTCTGTGGTAAATTTTCTGCAAGCCTAAGGCTGAATGTTTGCTTATTCATCATCAGATAAGAAGTAATCTTTTCAGACTTACTGGACCACATTTGAAAGAGTAGATGGACTACTGTTTAGCATCCTAAGTAATTAATGAGATGTAAATTAAAACAACAGCAAAGTATCATTACACACCCATCAAAATGACAAAAATTTAACAGCCTGACAATGCTAAGTATTGATGGGATATAGAATAACAGGAATTCGTTAATACTGCTAATGCAGTACATATTGGTATAATTGCTTTTAAAAATATGTGTTTTCTGATAATGTTCAATATATGATCAAGAACCCAGTAATTTCAATCTTAGCTATAGAGAAGTTTACATACCTTGGTATGCATTATGTTATAAGCAAAAGATTGCTTATGGCCATATTTATAAACAGCCCCAGATTTGAATAATTTCTGCTAAGAAGTGAATGTATCCCAAGTGGATAGCTTTGGAGACATGCAGGTGAATGTTTACTATGACCTTTGTGCAAAGAGGAAGAGTACAGTGGCAATTATTCCAATTTCACTGGCTTTTAGACAGTGTGTCTCATAATACTAGGTTCTATCTGTAAGTAATACATAGATAAGACTGTATTAATTTACTCAAAGTTCTGGAATAAGATTCAAAATATTGACCACATTTCTCCTTTCTTCCTGAACAATTGCACCCTGAAGTTGGTAGTGGAGCAAAGTAGACATTGGTTTTCCGTAAGGAGGAGTACAGTGGCTTAGAACAGGGGAGAAGGGGGACATCTGCACAATGGGGCTGACTGGCACGGATGTTGGAACCCCAGTAAGCTGAGGACCTCATCCTCTGGGGGGACAGTTTGGTGTTGGGAGAAGCAAGGATGATATACAACGAAAAGAATCAGACAGCTATAGGTTCGAAACCAGTTCAACCACCAGTTGTATAATTACTTAACTGACCTGAGTTTCAATTTCATCAGCAGTGCACAGACTGACCTGATGCCCTATCAACCCCAGTACTATAGTGTGTATTTCCTACAAATAAGGCTCTCACAACAGAGCCACCAAAGCAGAAAATTAGTGTTGGTGTAGTCATCTCATCCTCAGATTCCATTCCAGTGTCAGCAAGTGTCCTGATAATGTCCTTTATAACAAAAGCAAGTTGTTCAAATTTGTTATCATTTTGTTATCGGGTCACTTACTATCCCTCTGTTTGGAGCAGTTTCTCCATCTCTCTTTGGTTTCCATATCCTTGACATTCTTGAATAGACAAGCCAGTTATTTTGTGGCATGTCCTTCAATTTGGGCTTGTCTAATTTCTCATGATTTGATTCAGGTCCCCTCCTCAAGCTGCATGTCTCTGACAAGATATGACTGGCCACCCTCCCCACGGGCACTCTCCTTACCTTGCTTGGACTCTGATGCCAGGCCCAGTCTCTCGTCTGCAGAACTGCCTTCCTTGCCCTTGGATCTCACCCTTCCTTCTCTGAATATTCAGTGAGTACTCTGAGGGTTCCTTGCTTCTCTGGGTACATTGTAGCCACTTGCATGTCAGTCGCTCCAACTGGGAGTGTCCAGTAATAGAGAGAAGAGCTGAATATGTAATGTGAGATTATTGTGGGAACATTTACAAAATGGCATTCCTGATTAATATAGCCAGGAGCAGCCCAATGGGACTACCTCGGAGAGCTCTTTCCCCCCGTCTGTTTCCCTCTGTTGGTTTTAAGCTGTGTGAGAGCTGACACCTTGTCTCTTCATTTCTGTCTTCTATAGCCAGCATGGTGTCTGGCACATAGGAGGTCCTCACACTTGAAGACAAAAAGCGAGTACAGTTTACTGAGGTACTCCATAATTTTCCAGGAATCCCATTTCTTTTTAAGATTTATTTATTTATTTGAGAGAGAGACAGTGAGAGAGAGCATGAGCGAGGAGAAGGTCAGAGGGAGAAGCAGGAATCCCATTTTGAAGTCATCCACTCTTAAATGATCCTTTACCACCGATTTTCCTGGAATGACTTGAGCTTTTGTGTACCTTCCCAGTTACAAACCCCCGATAAGCCTGTCATTGACCCTGTCGTTTCGGAGCTTTGAGTTGGAGAAATTGTCTTGCCCTGGCTCTTCCTCCAACTGGTGCAAGAATAAAGCTAAGTATGTTATCACATACATTTTTAGTAATAGCAGCTACTCTCTTTGGTCCTCACTGACCTACACTAGGCTCCCACACGGTGATGGGAAGGGTAGAGGTTGAAGTCAGGCAGATAGAGGAGCCCAGCTATTAACATTCCTTTTCAGCAAGGTTAACAGTGTTCACGTTTGCAGACTGGAGAAAAGAGGCAGAATTTTGTCTCTCATTTAGCGGGATTCACAGAGAACAAGCTGAGTTACTGAATTTCATGAGAGTATAATCATCCCCATGGCAACAGGATTCTATCCATGATGGTGATTTCACTATTGCATTAAAGTTTCACATATGGTTTTTATTTATTTTTTTGGAAGGTGACAGATCCTTATTCTAATATTCCATATTGGCATCAGAAAAAGGAAAGAACTCAGAAGTTAGTGATGAGGTAACAGACGTTTTAAACTCAGTGTTCTCTCTTGTTAGTCAGCCCCAGTGAGAAAGTTGCTCTCTTTTAAGGTTTAATTTTGAAGCTTTCCTTTTCTCACATTTTGATGTGGTAAATGGCTGCATTCTATTTCTATCAGACTGACATGATCAGTCAGCCTTCAGATCCCAAACATGTTTGCAAACCATCTGTTACATTTACTAACAGAGTGAAACAAAAGATCTGGCACTTGACAGTGTTTCAGATATTAACTTTGAAGCCTCATGAATTTGCTTAAATTGCTGGTATGTTACATTCAACTCTCTACATTCCAGAAACTTGCATAGAACCTCTCCCCGAAACCCTGTGATTTCTGTCCTAAATGCTATCATTAGAATGCAGAAGGCAAGCTGCAAGCGGCCTATTGCCTTTAACATAGAACAGTGTATTACTCTTGGAAAGGAAACTGGATTTGTAAATATTTTATTATATTCTTCTTGAACATAAACATGCAATTATTCAAATCCACACCCTATGCTTATACATTTGAACTGTGCTATTTGCCAGGGAGCCATAAAGTGATGTCAGATGAATAGAATTAGGGGATTAGAGGGTAAACAGCATTTAGCCGTAATTTGGGGGTAGATGATATTTTGTACTTAGCTAAAGGGTTCTTTAGAGTATGGCAGAAAATACTGTTCTGGTTGGAAAGAGATGAGCCATTGGGCAAAGCTTTTCATTTCATGACTGTTTCTTTGCCAGAGAGCCCAACTGAGCAAAGCATAGGACAAATATATTGTCAGCACGGAGTGGTTGCGAGTTACAGTGGTTGTAGACCCCTACAGCTGTACTGTGTGCCACTGTGTGCAAAGCATTCCATTTACATGATCACGCTTCTTCCCAGGGACCCTGCGAGGGGATAGAACAGGTATTGTCTACTTTCTGTAGATGAGGAGCTCGAGTCAAACCAGTAGCAGATTTCATTTAAAATCCCAAAGTTCGTAAGAGGGAGAACTGGAGGTAGGAGGAGTGACCATTCTGGTTTTCCTGGGACTGCCAGGGACCTGGGACTTCCATTTTAACACTGAGGGGTTTTCTGGGTAGTGAGACTTGCTTTGTTGAAACCAGGAACATCTGGACAATCCAGGACAAGTTGGTTACCTTGGCCAGAGGAATGCTGACCTCAATCCTCTTTCCCTTCTGGAGTACTTTAGAGTTCATTGGTCTGTTTCAGTAATTTGGTTCGTTCGGTGTACCTTTGCCCTCTCAGGCTGGAAAACTGAGGCTTGTACGGTTTAATTATCTCACCATGGGTTTCATAGCTTTACTTGTTTTGCACTGTGCACAACAAAACAGGATTTATCCTCAGTCCTTTGATTTGCATTCTTTCTTTACATGAAACCTCAGGATGTGTGCCAGCAGAACACTAAACCTACAGTAAAATTCTACAATTAATCAGACAGAAGAATTAATTTGTAATGCACAGCTTTCATTTAGAAACAAACTACATTATCTACACATTGTTTGGTCTCGATGAAATATTTGTGCTGCCACGAGGCCATTGCATATCAATAGTTTACACTGTGAGCTGCAAATTAATTCCAGCAGAAGCCCGAACATTCAGATTCTCATTTTTCACTGTCATCTATACTTCTGGTGTCAAAAGCTCTGCGTCTAATTCCCTGCTTTCTATCAGAATGCTGTCCTACCATAAGCTGACATCATCAGGAGCCTTGAAAAATACTGAGGTCTGGTGTGGCATACAAGTAGGACTCAGAAAACTAACTTTTTGGATCCAGGAATACTGTTGGAAATCACCCTCTGATGAGAACAATGGAAAAGGATAGACATCACTAAACCCAGTTAATTTGCAACTTTGGTCTCTCTGATGATGTCAGTGATATGAACAATTTTTAACATGTTCTATTCAGAGGATACTGTTTCTAAATGGTAAACAGATGATTTTTAAGAATTTTAACAGAAAGTCCAACTAATCAACACTGACTATATAGAAGCATAGAGACAAGAATGATTAAAGTCAGATCTCCTTAAGAAATAAAGACTGTTACTGCATTCTTCCTTTTAAGAAAGAAATTAGGTATATATCTAACAAAACATAAATAAAAATTGTGTGCTGAAAGCTACAAAACACTGATGAGAGAAATAAAAAGTATAAATAAATGGACAAACTGTGTTCATGGAATGGGAGATTTAACATTTTAAATACCAGTTCCCTCCAAACTGACATAGAGGTCCAGTGCAATTACTATCAAAATCCCATAAGAAATTTTATAGATCTAGATAAGATTTTTCTAAAATGTGTATGGAAATTCAAAGGAACTAGCTAAAATAATTTTGAAAAAGAAGAATAAAGTAGAAGGAAAAAAGCTGCCAGGTTTTATGGCTTACTATGTACCTACAGTAATCAAGACATACTGGTGGAGGGACAGACACATAGCACAGTGGAATAGAGTAGAGAACCTGGAAATAGATCTACATAAAAATATCCTGCTGATTATTGACAAAGGGACAAAAGCAATTTAATGGAGGAAAATAGAGCTTTTTTGCAAATGATCCCAGAGCAACTGGACCTCAGTAGGCAAAACACAGCAAACAAGCAAAAAAACCTTGACTGAAGCTTCATAATTTTATGTAAAAAAGAAATCCAAAATGGATCACAGACTTAAATATAAAAGTAAAGCTACAAAACTTCTATGTTTTATTTAATTTAATTTATTTATTTGCAAGAGAGAAGCTATAAAACTTTTAGGGGAAAAAAAAAAAAACCACACAGGGAATATTTGAGATCTGTGGTTAAGTAAAAAGTTCTTAGACTTAACACCAAAACCACAATTAATGAAAAACCATTAATTTGCCTTTATATAAATAAAAACAAAAACTTTTGCTCTGAGCAAAAGTTGTTAAGAGGCTAAAAGATAAGATACAGTCTTGGGAAAAAGATATGCAAACCATATATTCAACATAGGACTAGTAATTAGTATATATAAAGAACTCACAAGACTCAACATGGAAAAAAAATCAAACAACCCTATTACAAAATTGAAAAAGGATTTGGGAAGCCATTTCAATGAATAAGATACAGATATTCAACAAACACATGAAAGGGTGTTCAACATCATTAGCCACTAAGGAAATGCAAATAAAAAACACAGTAAGATATCACTATGCCCTATCAGATGGTTAAAATAAAGGATAATGGCAATACCAAATGATGTCAAGGATGCAGAAAAATTGGATGTTTCATACCTTGCTGGAGAGAATGTCAAATGGTAGTCATTCTGGAAAGAAGTTTGACTATTCTTAGCAAGTAAATATGCAACTATCATATGGCCCAACAATTGTACTCTTTGGCATTTATCCTAGAGAAACAAACAAACAATCAAAAACTCACCACTAAAGTTGTATACAAATGTTTATATCAGTTTTATTTGTAATAGCCATAACTGGAAATAACCCAGATTATCCTTCAACAGGTGAATGGCTAAACAAGCCATACCTTGGAGTACTACTTAGCAATAAAAAGGAATAGACTATCCATACATGCAACAACTTCTGTGAATCTTCATAAAAATACACTGCGTGATAAAGTCAGTCCCAAAAGGTTACTTAATGTAATTCCATTTATATAACATTCCTGAAATTACAACAATTATAGAAATAGAGAACAGAACAGTGTTTACCAACAGTCCAGTAGGGAATAGGGACAGGAGGTAAATAGAAGTGGCTATAAAAGGGGAACGTGAATGATTCTTGTGGTAATGAAGCGTTCTGTCTCTTGACTCTCACTGGTAATATTCTGGTTGATACTGACTATAGTTTTGCAAGTTGTTCCCACTGGGGGAAATAGATAAAAGATACATAGAATTTCTCTGTCTTACTTCTTACAACATACAAATCTATTATTATCTCAAGATGAGAAAAAAGTCCAGTCATAATCTTATAACATGTTTCATAGCATAATTAAGTGATGCCTCAGGTGCTTTTAGTCACCCAGAATTTGCTGTGAAGTATTTTTTAGATATGATTAACATTTAAATCAGTAGACCTTGAGTAGTGCCGTTTACCCTCCATGATGTAGTTGGGCCTCATCCAACCGGTGGAAGGCCTTAAGAGAAAGGATTGAGGTACCCCATAGAAGGAATTTTACTTCTGGATCACTTTCAGACTTAAGACTGCAGCATCAACTCTTCCCTGCATCTCCAGCCTGCTGGCCTCCCCTATAGATTGTGGACTTACCAGTTTCCACAACTGCGTGAGCCAATTCCTTAAAACAATTCCCTTCCCTTCCCTTCCCTTCCCTTCCCTTCCACCTCCCCTTCCTTCCCTCCCCTCCCCTTCCCTTCCCTTCTTTCTTTTTCTTTCTTTCCTTCCATATCCCATTAATTCCATTTCTCTGGAGAACCGTAACCAATACACAAGCAATCGAAGGGGAACTTTTGTGAAAATAAATACTCGAACCTCTCAAATACCTCTGTGATCAGTGTCTGCTGCTTTTCTGAGGCTGCCTTCTCCTTTAGTACATATTCTCCCTTGCAAGTGACTTTGTTTGGGTCAGGGAGTGATTTTATTTGGGTCAGAGAACTGTCCTCTCTGAGGGATTTGATCATCTACAACCAACTCTTCTCTTCTATAATGGACATAGGAAGAAGGCCAGTTATTCTCCAGAAGTATTGATCTTTTTGTCAGATTTTTCCCAACAGCTTTCTGAGTTCAGTGACATTTCTTTAGGGAAAGTATAAGTCCTCTAAGTAATGAAAGTTGCAGAAGGGATTACTTTGACAGGATGCAAGATAGAGGGGTAGAGTGGGGAAGATCTACTGCAAACCAGCAGAGACAGAGAAATCTCAACCAGGTATGTGTTTCTTTTGAGACCTATGCACAGACCCGGGAGGTTATGCTGTACAATTAGCCACAGCCCTGAGGAAGAACTTTTTGTCATGAAGGACACTTCTTCCTAAAAGAAAGAAAAAAACACAGGACTATAAGCAAAAACCAAGAGATCCAATAAGTATATTTCATTTAAATGCTAAGGCTCTCTCTTCTCTAGTAGGTGGCAGTAAAGGTTATGTTTTTACATATATAAACAAAATGTTGCTAAGAAACATCTTGTTTCCAGAACATCTTGCCAGTTGGTTCTGAAAGAAAAAAAAAAAAAAAGGTGGGCAGTTCTGGAAGAGTGGGTAAGAGAACAAAAACAGTAGGGATTTTATCCATGAAATAATGTTACTTGTATCAACATACATTCCGGAACGCATGTGTCCATATGAACATTGTCTTTCAAGCTGACTGCTTTGTGTATGGGTCTCTGGGGTACAGGAATGCATGGTCATAAAAGCTACGCTTTGGCTCCTTTTTGGGAATCCCAGCTTCAGGTAGTTTACAAACCATATCAGAGTGATAGTCACATTATTTATTGTATCATGTTCTACAAAGAGTACAGGCTTTGGAAATTATTAACCGCCATGTGTCCTTGTTTCCTCACCTGCAAAATGGATCACCTCAAGACAATGATAGTAACTACCATTTTTGAGTGCTTACATTAAGCCCTAGTCTCAGCGCCTTATACACATTTTGCTGAACCTCACAACAACGCCACAAAGTATCTGCTTTTAATAATCTCCATTTAACAACTTAGGGAATTGAGGCTTTACAAGTCTAAATTATCTAAGAGCACAATTTATTAATTGGCAGAATCACAAGTTAATTCCAGTCATCTCTGACTACTCCTGTCCTACCATATTCTTAACCACTGTATCCTAATATATCTCACTAAGTAAATTGATCAAAAGAGATAAGTGCCTGTTATGCTGTGGACATGTAGTAGATATTCAGAACTAATACATATCATCTCTGCTCTCTTTAGAAGCCCACGGATGGTTGACTTGATTTACGAATGATTCTTTTCAAATGTAAAAATGACTGGAAGCAATGATCAGTCTTAGGTAAATTTCTATGTGACTGACTCTAAAAACAAGACAGGGAATCAAGACACTTCAAAAAGCACATGAGTAAACATAGGGAGGCAAGTATGCTTAGCTTTCCATGTGCATGCCTTTGCAAACAAAGATGGAAAAGTCCTTCTTCCTTTTAGCTCTTCTCTTAGGAGCTGGGTAATATGGTATGCCTCTTCTCTCAGGGCATCATTCTACTCACTGGAATGGGTAATTAGTTCCTTGATGTTTTGGGCTGGTCCCTGGCATTATACATTTGTAACCTTGGCTAGTTGGAGATGGCTCCCTTGTGAATTTCTGAGTCAAGAATAGGAAGATCCTGAAGACACATCTTTCAGAAACCGGATGCACTTTGTCTGTGTTAGGAGATGGTGGTGGGTCATGGGAGGTATATCTTAGAATCGGGATTGATTTCACTATTGTTCAAAGGGATTGCAAGAGTAAATTCTAGGATATTTGATGTGATTTGTGTAATAAGTAGAGTACGTCCCAGGGAGTGGATGCCTCGTGTGCTGGAAAAGACATCAGTCCAGAGGAAATGTCTATTCACCTTGTATGAAAGCCTGATGGCTAGCAGGTAACCCTGTTAAGGCAGTACCCACTGTTCATCGGCAGTCGCTGATTAGTCAGTACCTGTGCCCACCAGTTGTTAAATGTTTTGAAAATGAGTGGATACTGATGGTGCTTCTGTGGCTAAAGATAGAATTAAACCCAGATGAGGGTAGATTCATTGGCTAGTAGGAGGCTGTGAGTGGTAAAACATGAGAACTTTCAGGAAAATGATAAGTGCATCTCACCTGTTATTTTATCTGTATTCCACTAAAGGAAATATAGTCCCTTCTTAGATCAGGGAAACAACTCCAAAATCCCCTTGTTCTCACGGCACAGAGCGAAAGTCATTGCTGCTTACGGTCAACTCAAACAAGACACTGGTTCAAGAAACAGGTAGGAGCCCAAGCACAGCAGACCAGCAGCAGAATGGGAGCTGCACTGGGACCCACACATACTGTATGAATCACTGGGAAAACAGAAGCATCATATAATTGTGATGCATGCCATCTTTGATTCCTGTAATCTTTCTCCAGCCAAAATCGGAAACTGAATGTGAGGAGTTTTAGTTCCAGGGGATTTTGGTACTTTAGAATGTGTATGTTGCAGAATAGCTCACATTTATGGCTATTTTATTGCAATACAACTTATTTTTAAAGCAGTATGGCTTCAATTGGGGATGCTGTAATCAGCATATTGTGCTTTCCACTAGCATTGTTTTTTAGTCTATCCAAGTGGATATTCAAACCCAATAAAACATGTGATCCTATAAAGTCACTTGGGCCATGGTCATGCATGCTGCCCAGGTCCTGCATTGTAAATCTGGTCCATGTCACTTAAAAACCATGAGTTACATGACCAGGGTGAACTGTTACTGATCTATCAGCTTCTGTCTCAGAATCATCCGGGACATTACATAATTCCCCTCATGAACCTATTCTTGTAGTTCTTCCTTTTTTTGATAACACTGATATCCTTTGTGTTTCTAGGTTGTACCCTTCTGTTACCTTACTAGAAACCTACAGTGTCACTTAAAATAAAATGTGATCATTTACTAAATGTGGAGTACCTACTAATGTGGAGAGAGAGGACCTTAAATTGTGCTAGATGTGGTGGAATTACAAAAAAAAAAAAAAGATATTTAACGGTGGTGTCTAGCATAGGTAGTCCAGAGTAATGGAGATGTATGGGCTCTGGCCTCAGCCAGACTTAGCTCTGTCGGATAGACCTCGTGTTGTCCCCTTTGTAAGGTGGTAAAGAAGATTATAAGACTGTTATAAAGGAAAGAGACCGTGTGTACTTGTGAGTCTCAGGCAGCAGAGTCTGGCATATAGTAAGTGATCATCAAATGAGACCTATTTAAAGATGATAAATCATGCTTTTTGAAATATCATGAAACATTTATTCCAATTTGGTTCTTCAAAGATTATTACTGCACCTTTCACATGTCACTCTTTATCCCTGAATATTAATTTCCTCATCTATAAAAATATGGTCTAATGACTATAACTATGAACTGTTTCCCTTTGGGAAATACAGAATCAGTATTAGAGGGGACTTGTAACATGAGTGAATTTTGAGATGATTGACAGAATCTGGAAATAGGACAAATAAGAGCTAGTTGCTGAGAAATTTTGAGGCCAAATCATATAAAACATGAGCAGCAAATGGGCTTGTGATTTTAAAGGCTAACTCGAGAAGACAATGAAGAATAATAGGGTTGCGTTCAAGAGTGGTCTCTTTATACTTTCCTGATCCTGCTTTCCACTTACAACCTTTCAATCAGATATCATGATTTTTACTGATGGTCCCAAACAAACTGCTTAACAAGGTGTAATCCCAGCAAAACCAAACAAAAACAAAACAACAATGAAAATGTATAGAGAAAAAAATAGTAAGTGCTTCATGGGACTCCCAGTGTTTTCTGGGACCCTATAGGACAAAAAAGCACTATATCCATTCATTCATGCACTCATTTATTCATTTAACAAAATATGTATTGATTAATTACCATGAACCTGGCACTGATGGCATGTATGGAGGTCATTGGAATGAACTAGATAATCATTGTTTCTACCACATAAATCTTGGTCCAGCTGGAGTTATAGAAGAGCCCACAAACCGCTAAATGCAATGCAGTAAGTACTGTGAAAAGAGAAATCAAGCGTGATATGAGAGTATGCAGGGGAAGCGCATCATCTAGATAGACAGTTTTCCATCAGGGGGTGATTTTGCTTCCCTAGGAACATTTGGCAATATATGGAGGCATACTTGGTTGTCACAATTTTGGGACTGGGAATGGCTACTGGTCTCTAGTGGGCAGAGGCCAGAGATGCTGCAATATGCAGGACTTCCTACAATATGCAGGACATCCCCCTCTGTCAGAGGATTATCCATCCCCAAATGTCAATAATGCTGAAGTGGGAAAGCCTGATGCGGGTGTAAGGGGTTACGGAAGGCTTCCTAGAGGAAGTGATGTTTAATCTGAGAGTTGAAGGAGGAGTAGGTGTTAGCAACCCATTGAATTTAGCAAGAAAGAGTTGTTGGTGACCTCGGCAGGGAACAGCTGGCAGTGGTTTGAGGAGTGAGTGGGAGGTGAGAATGTGAAGAGCCAGAAACATTTCTTTTAAAAAGCTTGGCTGGGAAGGAAACAGATCGTGCAGAAGCTAAAATGAGGTGGGATGCTGATGGGTAATTATATTTTGTTTGGTTTGGTTTTAAAGATGGACACGATTTGAACATGTGAAATGCTGGTGGGAGAGAACAAGTGGAGGAGGAGATATTAAAAGTACAGGGGCAGAGGGAGAAGTGAGTGAGGCCTCCAAATATTATATGATTCCGTTTACATGAAATGTCCAAAACAGGCATGCATGTAAGAGACAGAAGGTAGATCAGTGGTTGCCCAGGCCTGGGGGTTGGAAGTGGGTGGGTTGGGATAATAGGGAGTGACTGCTAATGGGTATGATTCTTTTGGAGAAGGGTGAACATTTTCTAAAATTGATTGTGGTGATAGTTGCACAATTGTATAAATATACTAAAAACCGTCACACGTTGCACTTTAAGTAGGTTGATTGCATGGTATGTGAATTATATTTCAATAAAACTGTTCTTAGAAAAATAAGAGGTAGAAAGTGGGGATGGGGAGAATGCTATTCACCAGAGAAGGGAAGTGAGGATGTTTAGGGGAGAGAAGGGACAGCTTTCAAGTGACATTAACGAGAGTATCTGGGGCGGGGGCGGGGGGTCCAGGGGAAGACTGAATCTTAAGGTCCTGAAATTTGAGACTCCAGTGACTTTTGTGCATGCATGGGAAGTCAATATATAGAAAGAAGATCAGCTTAGGGTGCATGAGGAGGTGGCAAGAGGTCTGAAATGAATATCGAAGTTAGTTGCTGCTACATAGAGAAAAGAGTGGCCGGTAAGTAGTCAAAGGACTTGCCAGGCAGTACCATGAGAGTAATTGACTTCAGAGACTGTGGCTTGGAAGTGGCCCCAGTCTCCCAGGTCATGTTCCTTCCACCAGCAGGCTTGCAGATGTGGTAGTCAGAGAACATACAGTAGTTATGAGTGACCCAGACTCCATGTCCCCTCAGGACAAGGCCGTGGAAAGACAGTGGAGGGATGTCATCAGGATAACAGGGTAGGGTTAGAACTGTAGTCCATACATATTAACTGGGGGTAAGGTATGATGTGAGAGTGCTGAATTTCACTTGCACAGCAAGCCAATTTCTTATAGCATGTTGTGTAGCGACTGTAGCACCAAGAATCATGATAGTTCAGGTGTATATGGTACACTGCCATTTATAGAGCTTGTGTGCATACTTTATTTTCTTTCCCCAATAATGATGTCCATGTTTCATGTCTGTCATTGTTTGTGCATGTGACCATTAGGAAATGGGTGGATCTATGCATCCAACCTCCTGACACATACACACATACACACAAAGGCATGCACACACAGATTTTTACCCATATCATCCACGAAATGCAACAGTTTCTCTGAGTGGGAATGACTTAAATAAGCTCAGAATGTGGTTGCAAATCACCTGCATTTAAGGACCAGTTACATCTCTTCAAGTTGCTGAGACGAGGACAAGTTATTTAAACACTCCTGACGTTGACTGATTAGTATTTATAACAAGTTTATGTCACCTATCCTACTTGTTCATAGATATTTGCCAGAAGGTTTGCTACTCAGGAGCGTAGGTTACTCTTCCATTATCCTCTGAGCTGCTGCCTTACTGAATGTTCTAGTCCCTCTGCTTCCACTGTAATATTTGATCTCTTTTCTTCTTTGTGTGTTTTTTTTTTTCCAAAAGCAAAATTACCCCAGTCACCTGTCACTTAAAAGGAAATGCATTTTTTTAACTAAAAAGAATTGTAATACAGCATTAAGATACATATCCAATAAGCAAGTGCCTTCTGAGTGTTTCTTACATCTTCAGCCCTGCTCCAAAGCTCCTGCTCTCTCAGCAGTAAATGATGCACAACTGTCCCTGCCCCAAGATCAGGCCTCTAGCGTGTAGCCAGGAAAAGGAAGTCAGAAGCTGGTGCTTTGCTGATGAGGTGATATATTAAGCTATCCACCCTCATCCTGACTTCTCTGACCTGTTTCTTTTTAACAGCTTTTATAGAGTCTGTAGAACTGGAAAGTGCTCATGTAACAAGAACCAGGGTCTTTGTTGCTGAGTTCAGGCTTACAGCGTCATTGCCCTTTCAGTCAAGAGAAAGGTAGGGGTGGTAGATTCCGGTATGGCATGGCTTCAAAAAGCAAGGCCAGGAGGGAGTTAGCTGCAGCCATGGGGATACTGGTCAGTATTCTGAGCAGGCGGGCTGGTCTCTAACAAGGAGCCGATAGAACATGTCACAATCCTAGAGTCGAGAATGAAGAGCAATAATGTGTCTGCATTTGTTATATTTTACTGGGGATGCTTCCTAAATTCTTTGCACTAAAAACTGTGGTTATTCCCTGGTTATAAAAACTCAGTTTTGGGGCTAGAGGGTAGATACGTCTTCCTAGGCATTTAAAATAACAGACAGCCTTTTGTGTCTGCCTTTGATTATATGTGTGCACTAGAAAGTTGAGAGAGCCCTCATGGGATGAAGTATGTGAAAATACTTTGTAAAAGGTAAAGCATTGCAAATTTTTAAGAGATAATTATTTCTTTAATTGAATTGAGTCTTCCATGCGTCTACTTCACATTCTCTGTGCCTTCTTCCACATGCCCATGCTTCGCTAATTGTCATAATCTTCTCTAATGTGTTAACTAAAAATAGCTAGAGGTATCCTCGCTCCCTGGGGTGTCTGGATATATAGTCTCATATTTATCTAATTATAATTATTATTCTTTTAAAATAATGATATACCTACTATAAAAATTGGAAAATACACAAAATAATGAAGAAAATAAAGTTATTTGTCAACCCTCGGCATCAAGATAATAATTTTTATGTCATTATTTGGTTCCTTTTACTTTGGATATGAGGAAGTAAAAACAGAGATATTTTACCCATGATCATTCTGCTTATTAATTTTAATATTGCTTTTTCATTTTAAATTATATGGAGAGAATTTTATCTTGTGATTAAGTGTTCTTAAAAAATTAAGGGCTTCATAAGAGTTCATCATGTGAACATAAATCATTTTAAAACTAATTCTCATATCAATGGATATTTTTATTGTTCCTAATTTTCATTATTTTTTAAAGCTAATTAATATTTTATCATAAAGCTTTGAGTTGTTTTCTTAAATTTCTACTTATCTTTTTAGGATCATGTCTCCAAATGATATTGTAAGTTAATGAGATGTCAAATGTGTACATATTTAGTAGAACACTCTTTAAGGTACAAATGACCTAATCTGCAATGTAGAATTTCAGACACTTTATCAAGAGTAGCAATAAAGAGGGGTGCCTGGGTGGCTCAGTGGGTTAAAGCCTCTGCCTTCAGCTCAGGTCATGATCCCAGCATCCTGGGATCGAGCCCCACATCGGACTCTCTGCTCAGCAGGGAGCCTGCTTCCCTTCCTCTCTCTCTGCCTGCCTCTCTGCCTACTTGTGATCTCTGTCTGTCAAAAAAATAAATAAAATCTTAAAAACAAAAAAGAGTAGCAATGAAGAGAATGTCTGGTAATGAAGGTCTCCTACACTGATGTAGTCACAGCCTGCCCACCTTAGTGGGCATCCTTAGTATTTCTAAGTTTGCATGACTTAACTGAAAGTCTCACATGTGTTCTTCAAGTGACATGGTTTCAGACCTTCTCAATCTACTAGTTCACTTGAGGTAAATTTTTATGAGTACTTGGTCTATATATCAACACACAAATTGTATCATCATCTCCTTTTCAAGACATTCAGTCCCTCCACCACTGGGAACATATGGACATACATTATTTGCTATTTGTGGCTTGGACTATATGCTCTCAGACTTATGGCTCCTAAAGGTGATAAAATACTTGTTTATTATAATTGTCTCTGTCTAGGTTTAGAGGCTACATATCAACAGAGTAAATAGTATCTTCAAATTAGCTCTTTGAGTATTATTATTTTATCTGTATTTTGATATTGTATTGATGATTTTCAATTGTCCAAGGCTAAAGAGCTTAATTTTTCTTTCCCCACACAATCCTGAACCATTCATCTCTCCCCCACAACACACTATTTGATATAGTATAAACTTAAGTAAATAAAATGTGGGAAAATGGGAATATTGGCATTCTTAACCTGCTATTTATTTTACAAAGACTCTACCCAGTTAAGTGTTGGGTTTGGCTGCTAAAGCCTATTGGCTTTTTTTTTTTTTAATTTTTTGAGAAAGAGAGAGGGCAAGCCAGAAGAGGGGGTGTGGTAGAGTGAGAGGGAGAGAGAGAATATTAATCAGGCTCTACGCCCAGCACAGAACCCAATGTGGGGCTTGATCTCACGACCTTGAGATCATGACCTGAGCTGAAATCAAGACTTGGACACTTATCTGACTGAGCCACCCAAGTACCCCAAAAGGCTATTGGCTCTTAACTAAACAATTCACATCTAACTCTTTGACTGACATTTTTCCCTTTCCAAGGCTGGTTTTGCCATTGAATTCAGCAGCTTAATCATGCTGTATCTATTCATGCATAGGTAAAATATGACTAAAATGATTAGTGGAGTGGATACACACACCTCAAACATGACAGTTGTGATGTTCCCTCCATGAAATATGTTACAGCTCAACAAAATTTTGATATCGTTTCTATTTCTATATTGTCTCAAATAGAACCACAACTTATGTTTCACAGTTTGGTTAACATATTACATATATCTCTGAGAGTTCTGTCTTACTTGGTCAGTTATAATGGCGTTTCTCTAATGGGCCTTTGGATTATTGTGTGAGGATATTAATTATATGCAGGTGGGACAGCCAAGAGTCCAAGTGGACCAGTGCTCATTCTACTTTTATGAGTAGAGAGCAGCTTCTTTTATTTTTCTTGGTGAATCATGCTGTTTGCTGATCTTTCCACATTCAATTCCATGGTCCAAGGTATGTATCCCTGATTTGGTTTTGGTAATTCCCTATCTGCTGGTCCTTGTCTCATTTCAGTCCTCGGAATATGGCAGGATAACAAAGATGAGTCATGCTGATGCTGAAGAATAATGTCCAATAGTAGGGTTTTAGCCCAGGTTAGTAACATAAAGATTTTAGAAGATCACTTAAGTCTTGTCCATGGCGTGAATTAAAGTTGGAGTTAGGCCACAGTCAGACAAGGAATCAAAGTGCAAGTTATGACAAATCTGAGCGAATCTGTGCCTGAGGTTGAGTGTTCTTGGTCAAGACTGAAGGCTAAACCTGCAGGGGTTGACAAAGAGGTAAATATATTGAACTGAAGAGAGCCAAATTTAAACCATGATTCGTAGACGGTACCTTGATGTGGTAAAACAGTTAATGAATGTTGAAGTCCCATGCTCTATGAAAACCTTCAGCTGGTCTTGAAGGCACACTATTTTGAAATCAATACCTCCTAGCCCTGGGCCTGGTATTTCTATTTTGAATCAATAGCAAGTAGGGTCAAACCAGCAGATGGAAGACTATGGTGGCCTCCCAGACTGGTCTGGTTGAAGCTTGACTTCCATTGCTTTATCTCTAAAGGTGGAGGAAAAGTCTGGATGAAGTTATGGAAATAAATTGAATACAGCTTAGATGAGAGGAAATAGAAGCTATTTCATGTTTGCTACAGCAAGCTAGTCAACTCCTTCACTTAATGTTTGGAAGAGACTCAAAGACAGGCAAGAGTGAAAAAAAATTTAGTGAAAACAGGAGAGAAGTTGTTAACATGTGCTCTTGTTAGTGGTTGCTGACATGGGGTCAGGCTAAGTAGAAGTAGAAAACCCTACTTGATTGATCTGTAATGCATATAGAGCCTTCTTGGTTGGTTCTGAGATAGAAACTTGAGCAAAATTTAGTGAAGCTGGCAGTCATTTGCCAAGTCTTGGCTAGCAAATTGCTGCAGAGACTATGTTATGGCTAGTTGCTATAGAGTTTATGGATCAGAGTTTTATTGTCATATATGTCTGGCCGTTGTTCATTTACATATTCAATCTCTCAGAGTATACATATTCTAAAACCTTGTCAGGCAATTTTAGTGCATTCATATCTTTTTTTTTTTTTAATTTATTTATTTATCAGAGAGAGAGGGAGAGAGAGCGAGCGAGCAAGCACAGGCAGACAGAGGCAGAGGGAGAAGCAGGCTCCCTGCCGAGCAAGGAGCCCGATGTGGGACTCGATCCCAGGACGCTGGGATCATGACCTGAGCTGAAGGCAGCCGCTTAACCAACTGAGCCACCCAGGTGTCCCAGTGTGCATTCATATCTTAATATGAATTAGTTTCAGTTAAATGTTTTCAATGCTAAGGACAAAGCCTACCTTCAAAAAATTATAATCCGGTAGGGAAATAAATAAATTATAAGTTCTGTAAGAAAAATGTTCTAGAAATCTAAGTATGATCTACCATGCCTATTTTTGTTGAATAGATAGGTTTTAAAAGGAGTCCATGGGGCAGGTAGAATTCAAACTAAGCCTTTAAGAATGTGAGAACAACTCTCTAAAGTGAGAAAAAGATGGTTATGAAATGAATAAGTCCCAGGAATAAAAGACACAGCAAGGAGAATATACTCAATAGCATTATATGGTGACAAATGGTAGCTCTCCTTGTGGTGCACACCACATAACGTACAGAGAAACTGAATCACTATGTTGTACATCTGAAACTAATACAACATTGTGTGTGATCTACACTCAAAAAATAAAAAGAATAAAGTGGGGTAAGAGAGTCAGGGATATGGCCTCAGGGTTGAGTACAGTTGAGTAAAGTAGGAGCCCAAGAAATTTAAGCTGACTTGATTATACTGACCCAGGCAATTCTTTGTTTTGTGTCCTCTTACTGATTCTTAACCCCTATACTGTGAATCCATAGTCTGGATTCTGTCCCCTCTTCATGTTGTTCATCTCTGATCCCAGTTGTCACTTGTCACTACTGTGAAATTGTGGCAGATTATAAGGTTTCAGTATACATGATTGCCTAGGTAGATTCTTATCAAACTGTTCCCAAGAAAGAACCTGAAGAAGAGATCTTCAAAGCATTCCACGGGTGCAAGGTCCAGATAATAAATATTTTTGGCTTTGTAGCTCATACAGTTCCGGTAGCCACTCCTGACCTTTGCCACAATAGCGGAGTAGCTACAACAAATGGGTGTGGACAGATTTGGATCAGTATGCTAACTTTGGCTTGAGGCATGGGCTACAGTGAGCTGATTCCCGTGTTGGTGAATGGAAATTTTACAAGAGAGATTGGCTTTGTTAAAACAGAAGTGGGAGTTGAGAGAATGCCATAGATTAGAGGTATTCCAGAAAGATACAAACACATGAACCATTTGCCCTTGTGGAACATTATCTCAACACTTTATTTTTATTAAGAAAATACGCAGTTCATTATTAAGAAAAAGAAAGAGTTACAATATTCTTCTTTTATAAAAACTGTACTTTATTCAGTTATATTCAACTAAGGTTTCCTGGGCTCCTACTGCTCTTGTGGATAACAAGTAGAGAAAGGCACACTCTGCCTGTAAGATCTTTACAGATTATAGGCTGGAAGTACACACACAGTTTATGGACACATTTATGGAAAGGAGAGGTTGGGGAAATGCACTACACCCTTCTTTTCTTCCCTAAGCATATGGGATGGAATTTGGAGTTTAGGTAGAATTAATGAGTGAAAACCTGGGAGTGTTAAGATCCTAGATGAGAAAGCCAGAGCATGCTGCAGGAAATAGTGTACCATCTGCTTTAAATTCTTCCCATGTCTCTTAAATTTATCATGTCCCAAATCTTCCCCTTACTTTTCCCCCTAGAACTGATTTCTCCTCTTTTACCAGTATACTTAATATTATTGCTGGTGTATATTCACACCAAACTATTTCCAGAAAGAACCTGAAGTAAAGATCTCTTACCATCTCAAAAGTTGTTTAAAGTAGAAGCCTAACATGTTTATTTTCTTCAGCCTGTCAATACTCAGTATGTTTCTGATTTCTCTGATTGTCTCCATCTGTACCTCTAGCCCATTGGTCCTAAGCACAGTTGCATCATGCTCGAAGTTCTGAGAAAGTCTCTGATGATTCCTACTACTTCTATTCTTGCTTGGTTCCCATCTCTTCCTCACGTCACAGTCAGAATAATATCTTTTAAATCACAAAGCCGATGTTTCTATGCTCTATTTGAAACCCTTAAGAGCTTCCAAGTATGTTCAGACAGCCAGGCAAACTTTTAGTTCTTAAAATTTGCAGCAGCCTTTCCCACCCGAGTGCCTTCCAATGTGTTCTCCATGCTCTTTGGACCAATTTTGTTCCCACTTTTTGCAGGGTTAACTCTTTTGCATTTTTCAAGCCTCAGCTTAATTTTTTTTCCACTTCTCAGGGACTCCTTCCCTGGTCACCCTATTCCTAACCTCTGTTTGTGGATTTCATAACATGTCTTGCTTAACTTTTTGTTTTATTTGTTTTTTATTTGAGTAGAGTTGACACACAATGTTGCATTGGTTTCAGGTGCACAACATAGTGATTGGACATGTTTATACATTTTGTTACGTTCACCCCGAGTATAGCTACCATCTCTCCTGTATGTCCCTATTACAGTGTCACCCACCCTATTCCTTATGCTGTGCCTTTATTTTCCCGACTGGTTCATTCCATAACTGGAAGCCTATAGCTCTGCTTCCCTTCACCCATTTTACCCAACCCTCTCCTCTGGCAACCATCAGTTCATGCTCTGTTTTTATAGGTTTGGTTCTGTTTTTTCTTTGTTTATTCTTTTTTTTTTCTCTTTCTCTCTCTTTCTTAAAGATCTGACTGATGAATGAAATCATATGGTATTTGCTGACTTATTTCACTTAGCATAATACCCTCTAGGTCCATCTGTGTCATCTCAGATGACACCATATCATTCTTTTTTTTATGGCTGCACAGTATTCTATCATTTATATATATACATATATGTATATATGTATATATATATATATGAAGAAGGTAATATGATATATCACATCTCCTTCTTCATTTGTCTATTGCTGGACACCAAGGCTGCTTCCGTGGTATGGTATGGTATGGTAGCTGCTTGGTTATGGTAAATAATGCTGCAGTAAATGTAGGAGTGCATATATCTTTTCAAATTAGGGTTTTTATTTTCTTTGGGTAAATAGCAGTGGAATGTTCAGATCATACAGTATTTTTATTTTTAATTTTTTTGAAGAACCTCTCCAGTGGCTGCATCAATTTACATTTCCACCAACAGTGTTTGAAGATTGCCTTTTTTTTTTAATAGAGGGAAAGGGGGAGAAGGGGAAAAGGGAAGAAGAGGGAGAACCTTAAGCAGGCTCCATGGTAAGACATGGAGCCTGATGCAAGGCTCAGTCTCACAACCCTGAAATCATGACCTGAACTGAAATCAAGTCAGACACTTAGCTGACTGAGCCACCCAGGTGCCCCTATGAGGGTTTCTTTTCATCCACATCCTCACCAACACTTGTTATTTCTTGTCATTTTGATTTTAGCCATTCTGGCAGGTGTTGGGATCTCATATATCTTGTGGTTTAGATTTGCATTTCGCTGATAATTAGGGATGTTGAACATCTCTGTACTGCTTAACTCTTTATTAACCTGGGAATCTCTGCAGACAGAAATAGGCTGTTAAGTTTAGAATAAATATCCAGAACTGAGTACAGTGCCTGGCACTTAGTAGGTATTTATTCAAATAGTCATTCCACAACTATTTCTTGAGAATAGCCAAGACAGTTGCAAATATAGTTTAAGACTGTGAGATATTGGGGCGCCTGGGTGGCTCAGTGGTTAAAGCCTCTGCCTTCAGCTCAGGTCATGATTCCAGGGTCCTGGGATAGAGCCCTGTATCGATCTCTCTGCTCAGCAGGGAGACTGCTTCCTCCTTTCTGCCTGCCTCTCTGCCTACTTGTGATCTGTCAAATAAATAAATAAAATCTTTAAAGAACAACAAAAAAAGACTGAGATATTGAGGAATTATACATGTAAATTTGGTAGTCACTTTCATAGAGGTGATCGATAGGGCTATGAAAGTGAATACAATCATCAAAGGAGATGGTAGAAAATTTGAGACAGCATTGAGGGTTCTTTGGGTGACTTAAACACTTTGTTTCTCTGTTTCTTTGTTCCCTGCAATCTTGAACTGAGGGTGTGGTCATAAGGCCTGACATATAATAAGGCCTCAGTGAGTATCATCCCCCCTTTCCCTTCTCATTTTAAACTACTAGATTCCATGAAGTATGAACAAAACTAAAAATAAGATTGCATTTATGTCATTTAGGGAAAGAGAATATCTTTCAACAAATATTCATTCAGTTAACACTCATTTATCATCTTCTATGAATACCAAGTTTTATGCCAACTTCTGAGAATATTTAAAAAGAAAAAAGGAGTTTATGGTTTGGATAAGCTTACAGACTTTGGAGAGAAATAAAGCAGATATGTCAAATTTGATATGATGAGGACAAGAGTGCAAATATAAACATATAGAAAAGTGTTTTTTTGCCTTTTTAAGAACTTAGATATTCCAGTGGTACCCAGGGTGGTCTTGTCAGGAACTTGAATCTTTCCTTAGGCATTTACTAGGATGTGGTGGGGCACAATTTAGTTAACTCCTCTGAATATCACTTATTTTCCTGTAGAGTGAAGACAGTATGAATCACATCTTTCAAGGTTGTTGGTGTCAAACTGATTAAAGCAAATGACTTGATGTATTCTGAAGGGCTTTTGGCAAGGATTTAGCAATGTATGCCAAGGAAAGTTGGCAAGGATTTACCAATGTAAGTTAAAGGAAATTCTTTAGAATAAGGCAACTGCATTTGGTATAGGACTTATCATATACTGTCAGTCTAACAGAGGAGTTACAGAATTAACACTGCACACTCATTTTGCTAAGGCCTATCACCATGAAAATGCTTGTGTAGAAGTAAAATCATAGCTTTGATCAAAAGGAAACCTCAATTAGATGAAGTTTTTATACATGCTATCCTTTAGAGAATAAAGAAAGTGATAATAGGCTGATAATAGGGAATCAGTAAGGAAAATAACTCCGAGCTATGTCTTGGAAATAGTTCACATTCAGATCAGTCTTTCATATGTTGTTTATATTTAGTTTCTATGCTATACACGGAAAGCATATGACCCTTAGGCAACATAAAAGCATTATCAAGGAATATTTCTTTCATGTTCAAAATACACAGAATATAGCTAAGGCGGGAAAATGGGTAGCTATATTTAGCATAGACTTTCATATAACACAGTCTTCTAGCTAAAATTTTTCATTTATCAGACTCAGAATTGTAGATAATAAATTTAAGAGATTGATTTTAGACAGACAACTTAGAAAAAGATAAAAATAAAATTTACATCACTTGATCCCAAATTAGATCTCCTGTTTTTCCTTTAATGCCAGCAGTTTTAAAAAAATACATTTTAATATTAATGAAAATATTATTATTTAAACAAGTTGCCATTTAAGGATGGCATCTGGGTAAAATTATTATTAGGCAGAACATCCCTGACAAATTAAAGAAAAGAGTCTTGAAGCAGTAGATAACCTAATTTTAACAATCCTGTTATTGGAACTCCTTTGTTAACTCTTGTATTTTCACATTTCAATCACATGTTAATGTTCCATGAATATTTATTTCTTTTCCTATTTCAGACGTCTGCCTTCTTTTGTAATAATGCCATCTTTGTCATTACCAAGTCTAGTTTGAAAGTTCTTGTGAGAGATGTATATATTTAGGGCAAAGAATCCTGAATTTGACATATTCATAATTGAATTAGTATTATGTGAATTAGACATCACGGAAACAAGGCAGCAAAATCCAGCCAGTAATTCCAGCAGGTGGCTCCCTAGTACTGCCTGATTTATGACTGTGTTCCAAGGATTGTGAATTTAAGTAATAAAAATTCAAATGGGAGTTTTAAATGTGCTAGAGTTCCCCTGCCTCTCTGATTCAAATGAACTGCAACCCAGTTTACCATTTGGCTTAACTGTTGATGCAGTCTCTTCATTTAAGAAGCAAATGGCACAAAGATGTCTGCTAACAGCTCAACAAAATTACAACTAAATAACTACCTTTGGGATTGTTTGGGGGGGACTTAATTGGCATTCTGTGTTGCATAAATAGGGATAATAAATGGCCTGGGGATTGTTTTCCTCCTGGTTTCTTATTCAAGGTTCAAAATATTCTTTCAATACTTTGCATCGTTTTGAATCATGAAGAAGACACAAGAAGAAATGAGAGAACAAGGGATGGAAATTGTGTTTTCTTTGTTACCTCTGATGAGTAAAATTCTCTCCTTGCCTCAAATCCTCTAATGAAGAAGTTTGCAGGTAGTAGAACATACTTGTACTTTGGTAATTTCCTCCCTGTTTCATGGGAGACAACATGGAAGGGTGAGAAGATTCTGAGAGATAAGGTCAGGGACTTTATTTCAGGTCCAGTAATTATTAGCTGTATTATACCTGAAAATCCTATGGAGTTTGGTTTCTTATGCACAAAGTGGTGTTTGCAAATATCAATCCAGAGGATTGGTGGAAAGATCAGAGATTTCTGTAAAATGTTGGGGGTATTTTCAACAAATTGTAGTTTGTATTCTCATAAGCTGTCTTATTTGATCCTTGCCAGGATTCCATTTTCCTTCAATTTATTATTTAGCTAGCTTTGAAACATGCAGAGTCAGATAATATTAATTCCATTTACTGATGAGGAAGGAAAAAAAAAAGAATCAGAGTTTAAGAGACTCACTTCTAATCACACAACCAGCTTGTCTATGGTCTATTATGATGTTACTGTCAAACAGAGATCAGCAAATCTGGAGATAAATACTGGGTCAGCCCCTTTGTTTCCAATCTAAGAGCTCATTTCATTTTTCATCTCAACGGTTGCTAGTAGTCACAGTGATATTTAAGAAAATAAACTTTAGCTTTTGAGAACAAAGAAATTGACAAAAAAAAATTTCACAGATTGGCAGGTTTCTAAAACTTCCATTTTTTTTTTTTTTTTTTTTTTTTTTTTACCTGCTACTATCTTTTTAGGACAATGGGCACTGTTAAGACAATTTAAGCATGAACCACATAGTGAACTTCAGCTACAACATTGTAACAACCTCTGTAGAGGATTTTGTGCTATAAATTTTATCTAAAGCAACAAATCCTCCAAAAAGAAATATAAGAACTGCTTATAAGTAAACATCTTTTTAAAAATGACATTTCTGTATCCTGAATTCTCTTTTTAGCAATTAAAGTATTTTTTATCCTCTTATTTTCTTTCTTTTATTTTTCTTCAACTTTTTTACCTCTCAAAATATTTTTTAAATAATAGATTTGCAGTTGGACAATGGACTTTGAGGATTCAGATAACTTTTTTTTTGAACTTATTTGATAGAACACAAATAGGCAGAGAGGCAGGCAGAGGGAGAGGGAGAAACAAGTTCTCTACTAAGCAGGGAGCCCAACATGGGGCTCAATTCCAGGACTCTGGGATCATGACCTGAGCCAAAGGCAGCCAGTCAACTGACTGAGCCACTCAGGTGCCCCCAGAGAACTTTTTAAAAAACTTTTTATTATGCAAAACTTCAAACATATATAAAAAGTCAAGACAATAGTAAAATGAACCCTTATGTGCTCCTTACAGAGTTTCAACACTTATCAGCATTACATCAGTTTTCTTTCTTTCTTGACGACAGTTTAATTGGATTTGATGTATATTTCTTATATGACAGAGTATTTGAATATTCACGTTAGCATGTGATCAGTGACCATAACAAAAGTACAAAATTAAGTCTTGTGTTCTCAGACTATTCATACTAATTCCTTTGGATCCATTGTGAACTTTCTCCATAGTATTGTGTCTCTAGCTTTAGGTGCCTCACCTGGAAGAGAATTAGACACTATATTTTCCAAAACAGTGATCAAGCTGTGCCAGATCCAATTAATCCCAATGTCTGCTTTTTCTTTAAATGTCACAGGCTTCTTTAGAAATGAGTCTTCTTTTAAGTAAAAGGATCATACTGTTAGTTCAGAGTAATTCTGTTTTCAGAAGGTAGCATATGTTCTTAGGAAACATCCCAGAGCCAGTAGTTTATACTAAATAAAAACTGCTTCTTATGCATGGAGCTAATGCTAAATGCATGTGAATAATGTATATTTTTGCTGCTCTTAATAGCAACCAGTTTCCTTTATAACTGGATACTCTGGATGGAAACATTTATTTTTTCTGCTACCTGCTACATTGGGAGAAAGAAAAGGAGTTGTTACCCATTTGTATTATTGGCTGTAACAATAAACTTTCTTGCTTACATTGAGACAGAGGAGTATAATGAGTTAAAAGCGGATTTACAGTTGGAAGACTTATATTTGAATCTGTGCTCTGATACTTATTTACTTACTTGGGTTAAGGTCTTCAGTCTTCTGTGTCTTATTTTGACTCCCATCACTGAGGATACATGCATTACCCTAAGTAGTTTACAGCTTGTCTACAAAGGAAAAAAAAATCTAATGTATATAACGCTATTGAGTTTAAACTGATATGGTGAATTGTCAGAATGGAACTTGAGCATGATGTAGGAAAGATGTTAGGGTTCAAAGCCAATGGCCAAGAAAGAGTTCTTGAGATGTCTTTGGTGCATGAAGGTGGTTTTATTAAAGCATGGGGATAGGACCCGTGGGCAGAAAGAGCTGCACTGGAGTCATGAGGAGTGGCCCGATATATAATTTCAGGTTGGGAGGGGGTTAAAATAGCATAAGTCTCCATGGAAGTTTGGAAGCAAATTTTCCACAACACTGAGGGGGCTAGCTATTGTTTATTGACCGTCTAATAAAACCTGAGTCGTGAGACCTTTCAGATGTATATTGGTGGGTTATATGCTTGGGAGATGATTGCCAACATCTATCTTGCGGGTGGGTAGAGATAAAGGAAGCTTCTAAAGAAATTTTTGTATGTTAAAATAGACTTACAGGTTCCTGGGGGGTTGGGCTAAGATTGCCTTTAGCCCTTAGGAAAGTATCAACACCAAGAGTTTGTTTGACTGTGTCCTGTGGAATTTTCCAAGCAAGTTTTGCTTTACTAAAAGATATCACATATGAGGAAAATAATGATATATGGGTAAAAGCAGGGACCTCTTTCCTAAATTGATCAGAGTATTTTAGTACTTTTCCATTGCTGTCTCAAAGGAAGTAATGATTCTTACCACCTCACTTTTTAAATTTAATATTAAGTTACTGCAAGGTGAAATCCTTAGCACTATTTTTTCCTTCTTCTTCTTCAGGGAGACACCTAGAATTAAATAACCCCAGGCAGGTTTTTCACAAGAAACTGTGAACAAATCAAACCATTTGATCCTGAACATCTCAGATGCTCAGGACATTCCAGTGCACTGCTGTGGTTTGCATCACATGAGACACAAGAAGACTTGTGCTTAGAGGTCACTTGGTATGAAGAAAAAGAATAAAGCATGAACCAATGCTTCATGTCAGCTAGTCACTCCTATGTGAAGGAAAGTAGATATATACAGAGAGAGGGAGAGTTTTATATGAAACTAGGGTAATATTCACTTTTCTGAAATTTCTTCAATGTCCATTCTACAGGTTAAACTAATGAGTGGGACAACTATTATAATTTCTTTTCATTTTAGTATATCATATAGAACAATCAACTCATTAATTTTATATACTTATTTTTTATTCATGTAAGAAATGTTTATTTAGCACCTACTCTTGGTCAAACAATGTGTGGAGGGTTGGAAAATCATATTGTACTGTAATGGTAAGAACATGGGCTTGAATGTTACAAAAATGGTAAAACTCATGTAATTTGATGCCAATGGCTTAATTTCTCTAAGTCTGAGTTCCTCATGCACAATATTGCCATAGTAGTATCCATTTCAATCGATGTTGTAAGGATTAATGAGGTAACAGATGTGAGGTATAGTTCATTGTAGTTTGGATTTGCATTTCCTTCATGATTAGTGATGCTGAGAACTTTTTCATGTATCTTTTGGCCATTAGGAAAAAGGCTATTCAGGTCCTTTGCCCGATTTTTAATTAGGTTGTCCTTTTTTTTTTTTTCTTTCGTATCATGTTGTAGGAGTTCCTTGTATATTTTAGATATTAACCCCTTACCAGATAGGTGGTTTGCAAATATTTTCTCCCATTTCATGTGTTGCCCATTGATTGACTGATTGATGGCTTCTTCTGCTGTGCAGAAGCTTTTTTTGTTTGATGTAGTCCTATTTATTTATTTATTATTTTTTTAAAAAAGATTTTATTTATTTATTTGTCAGAGAGAGAGAGCGAGTGAGCACAGGCAGACAGAGTGGAAGGCAGAGGCAGAGGGAGAAGCAGGCTCCCTGCCAAGCAAGGAGCCCGATGTGGGACTCGATCCTAGGACTCTGGGATCATGACCTGAGCCGAAGGCAGCCGCTTAACCAACTGAGCCACCCAGGCATCCCTATTTATTTTTCTTTTGGTGTCAAATAAAAGAAAAAAGTAATTGCCAAAACCAATATCAAAGAGCTTACCCCTGATGTTTTCTTCTAGGAGCTTTGTGGTTTTAGGTCTTATATTCAAGTATTTAATCCATTTTGAGTTGACTTTTGTGTGTGGTGTAAGATAGTGGTCCAGGTTCATTCTTTTCTATGTGGCTATCCTGTTTTCTGAGTTCTCTTTATTGATGAAACTACCATTGCATTTACATTTCATATTTTAGGTTTTATCATAAAATTAATTGAACATATATGCATGGATTTATTTCTAAGCTCTATTCTGTTCCATTGATCTGTGTGTCTGTTTTTATGCCAATACCATACTGTTTTGAATACTACAGCTTCATAGTATAGTTTTGTATTAGGTGACATGATGCCTCAGGCTTTGTTCTTCTTTCTCAAGATTGTTTGGCTAATGGAGGTCTTTTGTGGTTCCATACAAATTTTAGGATCATGTTTTCTATTTCTGTGAAAAATGCCATTGGAATTTTGATAGGATATAATTGAATCGATATATCACTTAGCGTAGTATGAACATTTTTAACAATATTAATTTTTCAATCCAAAAACATGAAGTATCTTTCCACTTATTTGTGTCATTTCCTATTTCTTTCATCAGTGTTTTATGATTTTCAGTGTACTGATCTTTCACCTCCTTGGTTAAATATGTTCCTAAGTGTTTTATTTTATTTTTTGATACTGTTATAAATGGGACTGTTTTCTTAATTTCTCTTTCTAATAATTCATCGTTAGCATATGGAAACACAGCTGATTTTTGTATATTGATTTTTTTAAATGCTGCTCTGTTGTGTTCTACATTTCTTCCAGATGGTTTTTAATGAAACTTGAGACTTTCTAATATTCTTCATCAGTTTCTTCTTCTTCTTCTTCTTCTTTTTTTTAAGATTTTATTTATTTGAGAGAGAGAGAATGCTTGAGCAGAGGTAGGAGGAGGGGGAGGGGCAGAGGGAAAGGGAGAAGCAGACTCCCTGCTGAGCTGGGAGCCCTACTTCAGGACTTGCTCCCAAGACCCCGAGGTCATGATCTGAGCTGAAGGCAGAAGCTTAACTGACTGAGCCACCCAGGTGCACCCTTGTATATTGATTTTTTAAACTCGAACTTTGCCGAATTTATTATTTCTAGTAGTTTTTGCTACAGTCTTTAGGATTTTCTACACAAAGGCTCATATCATCCATAAATAGAGATAATTTTACTTCTTTTTTTATGATTTGGATGACTTTTATTTCTTTTTCTTGCCTGATTTCTCTGATTGGGACTTCTAGTACTATATTGAGTAAAAGTGGCAAGAGTGAAATGCTTGTCTTGTTTCTGATCTTAGAGAATGCTTTTCACTATTGAGTATGATATTAGCTGTGGGCTTGTTATTTATGGCCTTTATTATGTTAAGATATTTTCTGTGTATATTGTTTGTTGAGAGGTTTTATCATGAAAGAATGTTGAATTTTGTCAAATGCTTTCTCTGTACCTATTGAGATGGTCATGATTTTTATCCTTCATTTTGTAAATATGTTCATCATATTTATTGATTTGTAGATTCTGAGTCATAGGGTCCATAATTAGAAAATGTCACCTAAGAAAATAGGTATTTGTTAATCATTTTCTTTTAGGTTCCTGGAGCACATCAATAACCAGCAATTCAGATACCAGCTGGGTGTTCTATAATTCAACTCAGTTCTGACACTGTTTACCTGGAAACATACATGTTAAGTATTGAGTCAGTCCTACAAGACTCCCTCCTACTCCATTTCAAGCCCCAGGTTACCTGTGCTTCTGACCAACTAGCAATAAACCAGAGGTTCCCATGAGCTCTTCCTTAAGTTCGATTAATTGCTAGAGTGGCTCATAAGACTCACAGAAACATTTTACTCACTGGATTACTGGTTTATTATAAAAGGATAGAACTCAGGAACCGCCAGATCGAAGAGCTGCAAGGTATGGGGAATAGGCGGGGTTTCCATGCTCTCTCTAGGCACACCATTCTAGTATCTCTGTGTGTTCACCAGCCCAGTTCTCCAAACCCAGTCCTTTTGGTTTTTTATGGAGGCTTTATTACATAGGCATGATTGATTAAGTCATTGACCGTTGGTGATTGATTGACTCTCTAGTCCCCCAATGGGATTAAGGATCATCCATTTACTGGCATCTACAAAATCTGTATCTTTTATCTGATTTCTCCAATGATCTTAATTGGTATTGAGTACCTTAATGCTGAGCAGTCTTTTGAAAAACTATACTTAATAACAAAATGGTTTCTTAAATTTAACATATCCTTCCCTAGGCTTCCTAATTTTAGTAAATTCTATGACAATTTACCCCATTCTTTTATCCCTGTGAACTCTTGACTCTTCTCTGCAGCCTTACATTCAATTTCTCATTCACTCTGATTCACCCCAGATAATATTCTTAATCCATTCACATCTTCTCATTTTCATTGACACCGTCTTAGTCTAAGCCACAATGACCTTTCACCAGGATTACTCTTGCTAAGTTTCTCTGTGTCAACCCTTGACCTCTTACAGTCCTTTTTCTGCAAAAAAAACCTGTAACAAACAGTTAAAAATACAAAATAGATCCAATCTAATCATATTACTTCCCTACGAGAATGCTTCAAAAACTTACCATTGTACTGGGGATGGGATAAAATCAAATTTATTTTTTATGATTTGTAAAATCCTTAAATAATCTGACTCCAGACAAGCATTGCAATCTCTTGCTGCTTGCTTATGCTGGCCTTTCCTTTCCTTGATATGACCAAATTCATTCTCCCCCTTAGGGTCTTTCCACCCTGATCTTTTCTCTGCCTTAAAACTTTAGCTCTTGGTTTTCCCATATCTGGGTCCTTCTTTTCAATTGTGAGTTTAAAAACCATCTTCTTAGTGGACATCCGCTGCCTAAATTAGTCCCCAACTTTAGTCTTTTTAATTACTGTTTTTAGTTGTAAATTTTTATAATATTTTTATTTTAAAAATTTTTAACAATTTTATTTATTTATTTGAGGGAGAGAGCAAGAGTGTGTATGCATGAGTTGGGGGACAGAGGAAGAGGGAGAAGCAGACTCCCCACTGAGCAGGGACCCTGCTATGGGGCTTGATCCCAGGATCCTGGGATCATGACCTGAGCTGAAGGCAGAAGCTTAACTGACTAAACCACTAGGTGCTTGTTATTTTTAATTTTTAAATTAATTCCAGTACAATTAAAAGTGTTTTATTAGTTTCAGTTGTGGTTCAACAATTAATAATGTCTTGAATCTTTTTTAAAAAACCCTAATTTATGTAATAATAGTCTTTTCCGAAGATTTTGTTTTATTTTTTATTTTTATTTTTTTCTTAAAGATTTTATCTATTTATTTATTTGAGAGAGAGAGAGAAAGAGAGAGAGAGAGAGATTGAGAGAGCACAAGCAGGGAGAGGAGCCAAGGGAGAGGAACAAGCAGACTCCATGCTGAGCAGGGAGCCCGACTGTGGGGCTCTGTACCATGGCCCCAAGATCATGACCTGAGCTGAAACCAAGAATCTGATGCTCAAACAGCTGAAGCACCTAAGTGCCCAATATTTTATTTTATTATTTTTTTAAGATTTTATTTATTTATTTGACACAAAGAGAGGGAGATCACAAGTAGGCAGAGAGGCAGGCAGAGAGAGAGGGGGAAGCAGGCTCCCTGCTGAGCAGAGAGCCTGATGTGGGGCTCGATCCCAGGACCCTGAGATCATGACCTGAGCTGAAGGCAGAGGCTTTAACCCACTGAGCCTCCCAGGCGCCCCTATTTTTTTAAACTAATCTCTACATCTAACGTGGGGCTCAAACTTACAACCCTGAGATCAAGAGTCACATGTTCTACCAACTGAACCAGCCAGCCCCTAGTATGTTTTGAATCTTATTTCTACTTGAAATTATCTTGTTCATTTATTTGTTAATCTTGTCCTGCAACCTACCAGAACATAAGCTCCAGGAGAGAAGGGTTCTTACTTGTCTGATTCACTACTGTATTTCCAACACCCAGAGTAGGACCTTGTACAATGCAGATTTTTGATAGATATTTATTAATTGACTAATGAATAAATAAAAACTATAAATAAATAAATCTTCTAGGTGTTCCCATCCCCCCCATAGGACCTGCTATGAAACCTTTTCATAACCTATTATATAAAATTTATCAGATTACATTTATATATCTTTAATGGTTACCATGTTGATTTTGGTTGGAGGGCCTTTAGCACTTCTAGAATATCACTGTAACAAATCTTTCCAGCTTTTGATAGCTAATATGATTTTAAAAGTTAATGTTTGATTTGAAAATAATTTTTCTCATCTAATCTGTCAGCCAAAAAAGGAATTCACTGAAAAGCTAAGCACATAGGCATTTATTTGGGCAATTAGAATTGCAGTTCAGGAGATACAGATTCAGGTAAAAAGCTGACTCATGTTTTGAGGAAGACAAAAAGGGGCCAGTTATAAAGATGAAAAGGTCATTAGTGCAGTTCTTGATGCAAAACAGAGATTGAAATTAGGTTAACTGGGATTGGTTGAGATAATATGCAAATGACAGATTGAAACTTATCAAATGGCATTTGCTCGTTTGTTTTATTTTATTTTTAATTTATTTATTTTAGAGAGAGAAAGAGAGAGAGGCATGCAGGCATTGGGAGTGGAGGGACAGAATCTTCAGACTTCCACTGAGCACCTAGACCCAGAGCGGGACCTGACCCAAGGACCCATGAGATCATGACCTAAGCCAAAACCAAGGGTCAGGCACTCAGTTGACTGAACCACACAGGCGTCCAGAGTTAGTTCCTTTACACATGAAGAATATAAATGATTAAGGTGTTATGGTGAGGAGGGAGCTAAGTCCAAGCTGGGGGCTTGCAGCTGGCAAAAAGTTCAGGGTTCCTCCAATGGTAATGTGTGGAAATTTGACCTCCCTGATAGCCTCCCTACCGTGTTTTGAAAAGAGATTCTCTTAGCGAGGATGGCTCATTCCCTTTTGAAATATCCTTTTATGTATCAGTGACTAAGTGGTACTAAGTAGAGGCAGAAAATTACAGCACTTTAGTAGAGATTTTCTTCAGGATGATAGCCATTAATCAATACTCCAGTAATCCTTTTAAGAGTACTATTATTCAGTTAAATTTATTACATTATTTTCCAGGGTATCATGTGATACTTTTCTTTGTTGAAATTAATACATGTTGTCAGTGTTTTGCTGATCAGTAACATTAAAAACTTACCAGAGAAAGCACATTATGTTACTTTGGATTCATTTCCTTCCTGGGAACTCATGTTGACTCTCACTAATCCTCACTTTTTATTCTCCATGGTCATTGTCCTTTGCTTTAGTAATCAGTGCTTGAATTTATTAAAGATATAATGTAAGTTTCCAGAATCTGCCATTTTGGAAGTAGATATTTGTATCTGTCTTTGGTCATAACATAATTCACATTTCTATCATTTCTCTAAGAATAATGATAGCGGCCATGAAATTATTCCTTTGAATTCCTTCATCATTCTGAGAAGTGATTTGTCAAGACAGGAATGCATGGACTCATTTAAAGCAGACAGGTGATTTCTTATGAATTCTCAACTTACTTGGAGCTAGAATCCCCTATTTCTGATATTTACTCTTCATTTCTATTAAAAAAGCTAGGCTGTAGTATGTCATAAATCTTCAAAGTGAAAATAACGGCATGGGTGCTACACAGATCTTATTTTGAACTTTTTTTTTCAATGAGATTTCAGGTTTCATGGGAGACAGGGGATTTGAGAAAATGGGACACATTAGAGACAAGCATATTTCATATGTGAATTATCTACAACTTCAAACATCACAAGACATTATGAAGGATGTTGAAAGCAGTGAAATAGGATAGGCTGTTTGTTTTGATAAGTAGTTGTGAAATCAGAGATGAGGCACTAAGAACATAGAAATAAAGAATAATGATAAGGGATTGACACTGGTTCATCAATCAGGGAACACATTGACAGTTGGTAAGAATAATCAATATTGAGTTATCTAAGGGCGCCTAGATAGCTCAGTTGGTTAAGCATCCAACTCCTGATTTCGGCTCAGGTCATGATCTCAGGGTCGTGGGATCAAGCCCTGCATGGGGCTCCACGCTCAGTGGGGAGTCTGTCCCACTCCCTCTGCTCCTCCCGCCCCCCTCTCTCTTTCTCTCTCAAATAGGTAAATAACATCTTTTTTTTTTAAGTATGAATTATCTAAATATTTTTTTCCAAATTAAAAATTTCCTGTGTACTTTGGACAATGTTCTCATAAATGAGAGTTTTAAACTATTTATGGGGAATTTGTGTTGACAAAGAAGGAAAATGCATATGAACAGAACTGTTTTTTAAATTTTTTAAAGATTTTATTTATTTACTTAAGAGAGAGAGAGATCATAAGCAGGGTGAGAAGATAGAGGGAGAAGCAAACTTCCCACCGAGCAGGGAGCCCCATGGGGAACTTGGTCCCGGGACCCTGGGATCAAGACCTGAGCCAAAAACAGATACTTAACCAACTGAACCACCAGGCACTTAATAAAATCTTTAACAGTGAATGTAACCCTCACCCCCAAACAAATAAATAAAAGCCCACTGACTGTAGATAACACCAGATTGTGATTGGCTAACCCACAATTAAAAGGTGTTCTTTTTGCTAGAAATATCCAATGTGCTAAACCATTTTCTTTGGTTATTTAGGCATTAGCCATCATAACTCCTTCTTTCTTTGTGATTATAAATAAGTTTCATTTATTTTTAAAAGATTTTATTTATTTATTTGACAGAGATCACAAGTAAGCAGAGAGATAGGCAGATAGCGGGGGGAGGGAAGCAGGCTCCCTGCTGAGCAGAGAGCCCAGTGTGGGGCTCCATCCCAGGGTCCTGGGATCATGACCTAAGCCAAAGGTAGAGGCTTAACTCACTGAGCCACCCAGGCACCCCGTAAGATTCATTTATTAAGAATAGAATGTATAGTAAAATTAACCTACATATAAAAATAATGCCTGGAAGGGTAGACTCAAACATGGTAAATACACAGAGGATTTTTCTAGTACAATTCATAAGAAATATTTGTTTCTTAGAATTTATTATGGATTATATTTTAAGAAGTATTTTCCTCTATATCTGCTTTTCAGTTTATACACAAGAAATTTATGCAAAGCCTAAGAATTATTACATTATTTGTTTATAAACTTTTCATGCTTATCTTTAAGTGAATTTTATGATCCTAAAGATAAACATAAAATAAAATTGCCAATTAATCATAGATTATAAAAAATATGGAAAGAGGGTGGGAAATATGCTGAAAACCATTAGCTGAAGATTCAGAGAAGTAACTGATCTCCTAGAAGTCTTATGGAACATCTGTCCAACCCAGAGCCAGTTCTCACACAATGTTAAATATCGAGATTTTTAAACTTTTAGATATTTAATGTTAAGACTGAGGTTTATGTCTACCACATGAGAAAACAGGTGTTACTATTTTCCTGCAAAAATTCCTATTATGAAGATGGAGAGACTTGTTTGTTCAGAATAATTGCATTGATTACATATACTGATGAGCTTCATGAGCTAATTGCCCTTTTACTTTTGTCAAGGTTGAAAGAGACTTACTTTCCCTCTGCTTGTTATTAAGTCTTGCTGAGAAGGCTCATTCTCTAGCTTCTGACCCTTGAGTTGCCACTTAATGGGAAGGTTGACACAGCTAAATCTCCTAAACAGAAACAGAAGGAAAACTTCACTCCATGAATTCAATATTGAGAACCCAGTCTGGAGCTTGAGAGAGTAATTTGACAAGGTCCTTGGGAAGAATACCCCATTAACATTTGGAAAAAAAATAAAAACAAATGAGGTCTTGAATTTTCCAATTCTATTCATAACTGAGATCCAGAGAATGACATGCAAGCTAGAATGAAAAGTTGTACTATGACCATCATCATTCTAATGCTTGCCTAAGCTGCCCTATAGAGCTTGTCACATTGTGACAGATTTTCATTATAGAGTGAACAATAAATGCTATCAATAGGGAAAGATAAGAAAAATCGGAAGACACAAGAAAGTTGGCTGCTTCTGCATGTTAATATCTTCCACTTGTATAGCACTTTATTTACAAACTGCTTCTCTGTAAAAATTTTCAGTGGTATTCAGCTTGCAAGAAGGTTTATACCTCATCTTCTCTACTTAAACCACAATGGTGAGGAGCCTCTGGAGAGCCACAATCCCCGACCAATCACTAAAAAGAAGTTACTTTCTTTAGGTACAAATGTGTTTCAGGTTTTACTTTCTGTTTTTTATTTTGAATCATTTTGCCATAAACTAGAAAACATTATGAGACTTAATTTTTTTAAAGATTTTATTTATTTATTTGATAGAGATCACAAGTAGGCAGAGAGACAGGCAGAGAGAGAGGGGGAAGCAGACTCCCCGCCGAGCAAAGAGCCTGGTGTGGGGTTCGATCCCAGAACCCTGGCATCATGACCCAAGCTAAAGACAGAGGCTTTAACCCACTGGGCCACCAGGCGCCCCCATTATGAGACTTTAGTTAAGGAAACAGAGAATCTAGTTTAGAGTGCCTACAAGGTGCCAGATATTACTAAAGGTACAGAGGTAGGAAGGATTCTAAAAATGATTTACAAGATTCCTTCAATAGTATTTGGCACATGGTAAGTGGAATGAATAGATACATTGCTTTGATGGCTGTTCTGATTTTCATCACATGGCTTTATATCTAGATTATCCCTCTCTTCCTAGGCCATTTGGGATGATCCTTTTGGATCAAGATATCACCTCCATTTCTGCCAAAAACATCTTTGCTGTTTCCTTCTCCTTATTAGCATAAAATCCTCTGCTCCCAAGCCCAACTCAGCATTTGCCGTATTATCACCCGATAGAGATATAGACCCTTGCTTCCACGTTCTGGGTAGAGTACCTGATAACTTCCAATACAATTTATGCAGTAAAGACAAGAAAATATGAAGAATCAAGTTGTGGCAGGGATGGCAAAAATGGAAGTCTAATGTCTCTGAAGAAGTTCTATAGGAAACTGAACCTCAGAATGGAAGGATTGGAAGGGCAAATCATGACAAATTAGCATTTCAAATAGGTATAAGGAGATACAAGGCCACAGACAGAAGAGCCTGGGTGGCTCAGTCAGGTAAGCATCTGACTTTTGGTTTTGGCTCAGGTCATGATCTCAGGGTCATGATCGAGTCCCGCATTGGGCTCTCTGCTCAGCAGGAAGCCTGCTTCCCTCCTCTCTCTGCCTGCCTCTCTGCCTACTTGTGATCTCTGTCTGTTAAATAAATAAAATCTTAAAAAAAAAAGAAGTTTAAAAAAAAAGAATGTGCAGAATAATACAGGAATATGAGCAAGTGAAGGTATAGCCAGTGCACACAGGTCCAAGCAGTTTCCTTTATCTGAGCATGCTCAGTCAACAGACTCCTAGTTCCCAAACCCTACTTGAAACCTGATCTATGTAGAAAACACTTTATAAAATTTACCATTTCTATTTCTAGGTGAAATTTAAAGTCTCACTTAGGGCAAATTCACTTCAATTTAACTTCATACAGATCTTCTTTTTCTTTTTCTTTTAATATTTTATTTATTTATTTGAGAGAGAGAGAGAGAGAGAGAATGTGAGTGGGGGGTTGGGGAAGGAGTGGAGGGAGAGGGACACTCTCAAAGTGATTCCCTGCTGAGCAGGGAGCCTGACACAGGGCTCAGTCTCATGACCCTGAGATTACAACCTCTGCCAAAACCAAGAGCCAGACACTTAAGCGACTGAGTCACCTAGGTACCCTGAGATCTTACTTTTCCTAAAGGCAACAAGAATAGCCCAACTACGCCTCTTCCTGGAAGATTATATTGCACACATACGTGGGTTAGGTGACCCTGAGACTTTTTATCTTAAAGAATTCTCCTGTCACTTAGGAAGTTTAAGTTAAATAAGGTAAAGCTACATGTGGGGGATTTATGAATGCCAATGAATGCCAAACTTCTGTAAGATAATGTTCTATTCTTTCAAGATCCATTGGATAGTGTATACAGAAACATTACTGTAACACCTGAAATAGCACCATACCTTTCTGTTTTAGGAGAGCTTCTCTATTCTCTCAGATGTGACATGAAATAAGTTACCTGAATACCTTCTCCTCATTCTTACTTCCCTCTTGCTTTTTGGCTAAAAATTTCCATTCTGTTGAAAGGGTCACCTGCTTGATTCGATCAAATTAGGATCTTTAATTATTTTGACTTTCTTTAGTTTTATATCATTACTTGGTATTGATCAATGTGTGTTTACAAAGTGTGTGGGAAATGTAAAATATGTATTTGGTACCGTAAATGAAGTTATTTTATAGGCTTAATCTGTGCTATCTATGGAATTGCAAGGTAGATGGGAAAAAGAGCTAGTTTTGTGTTCAGGATTATCCAGAATAAACTCACTCTCTCTGAGCCTCTGTATTTTCTATTTTCTTGAAGACCAGGTAGTGCATGTTTTTGTTTTCATTTTTGTTTTTAAGATTTTATTTATTTATTTGAAGACAGAGATCCCAGGTAGGCAGAGAGATAGGCGTTGGGGGGTGGGGTGGAGCAAGCTCCCTGCTAAGCAGAGAGCCTGATCCTCAGCTGGATCCCAGGACTCTGGGATCATGATCTGAGCCAAGGGCAGAGGCTTTAACCCCCTGAGCCACCCAGGTGCCCCGAGTGCATGGGTTTTTAAGAGTCAAGATAGATTATCCAATTCCCAACTCCAACCCTTACTGGTTGTGTCAATTTGACAGTGTAATTTAGTATTTCTGAACCTCAATTTTTCATCTGTTAAATTGGGGATTATAATAATTGCATCCTTATAGGAATTGTTGTGAAGCTTAAATGAGATACTGCATGCTAAAAGCATAGCACATTTATAGCACTTATTAATATTGCTATTATTATCATCTATAAAGTGGAGAATTGCATTAACTGTCTTAGTAGGTTGTTATATGGAGTAAGTATGGTAGAAATTTCTAAACAACAAAGTTTGGATAGTATTAGCATTTGAATGTTCCTTTTTAAACTGATCCTTTCCTCCTCATCTCCAATATATACAAACACATTATTAGTTGCTTTTAAATACAATATAACAAAATAGACCCAGTGGTGTATTTTACCATCTTAGTGGAATTCTACTATAGAATACTGTATGGGCATAGCTGTAGCCTTCTTTGTTTTGTTCTCATAATAAAAACATAAATTTGTTATTGTTAGTCATACTTGCTGAAATCTGTACCAGGAAGTTCTATTTCTCTATTCATTGCCCATTTTTTCCCCCTTTTAGCTCATATAAAATAGTATTACTGATAGCATGGAACTATATCCAGCAGTTACACTCACACCATCTTTTTAATTTTTTTATTAACATATAATGTATTATTAGCCCTAGGGGTACAGGTCTGTGAATCGCCAGGTTTACACCCTTCATAGCACATACCTTCCCCAATGTCCATACCCCACCACCCTCTCCCTACCTGCCTCTCCCCGGTAACCCTCAGTTTGTTTTGTGAGATTAAGAGTCTCTTATGGTTTGTCTCCCTCCCGATACCATTTTGTTTCATTTATTCTTTCCCTACTCCCAACCCCCCCACATTGCCTCTCAACTTCCTCATATCAGAGACATCATATGATAGTTGTCTTTCTCTGATTGACTTATTTCGCTAAGCATAATATCCTCTAGTTCCATCCACATCATCACAAATGGCAAGATTTCATTTCTTTTGATGGCTGCATAGTATTCCATTGTGTGTGTGTGTGTCTGTGTGTATATATATATATATATATATATATATATATACCACATCTTCTTTATTTATTTTTTTTAAAGTCTTTTTTTTTTAATATTTTATTTATTTGTCAGAGAGAGAGAGGAGTGAGAGCGAGCACAGGCAGACATGGCAGCAGGCAGAGGCAGAGGGAGAAGCAGGCTCCCTGCCAAGCAAGGAGCCCGATGCGGGACTCGATCCCAGGATGCCGGGATCATGACCTGAGCCAAAGGCAGCTGCTTAACCAACTGAGCCACCCAGGCATCCCCACATCTTCTTTATCCATTCACTGTTGATGGACATCTAGGTTCTTTCCATAGTTTGGCTATTGTGGACATGGCTGCTATAAACACTCGGGTGCACGTGCCCCTTCGGATCACTACATTTGTATCTTTAGGGTAAATGCCCAGTAGTGCAATTGCTGGGTCATAGAGTAACTCTATTTTCAACTTTTTGAGGAACCTCCACGCTGTTTTCCAGAGTGGTTGCACCAGCTTGCATTCCCACCAACAGTGTAGGAGGGTTCCCCTTTCTCCACATCCTCGCCAGCATCTGTCATTTCCTGACTTGTTAATTTTAGCCATTCTGACTGGTGTGAGGTGGTATCCCATTGTGGTTTTGATTTGTATTGCCCTGATGCTGAGTGATGTGGAGCACTTTTTCATGTGTACTCACACCATCTTTATGATTACTAAGATAATCATGGTGCAGCTACTTTGTTCCAAAGGGATGCTGGAGACAGGTGCTATAAGCAGTCCACTGCTGGGAACTTGTCTCCTCAATGGCAGGAAAGTCCTTCCTGTAGAAGGAACTATGACCAGACTTTTCATTATCTTGGGAGCTAAAAATTTCACTTGTGGAGATGAGGACAAGACCAGTCGTTTCTGGGGAAGATGGGGAAGATTCATAGCCTTTGTTTTAGGTGATCATTTTTGCATTGCATAGCAGGGGAACAAATACTGTTTACCCAATTTAAATGCTTGTTCTTATAATTCAAGTAGAATACTTTAAACATTAATCATTTCTGCTGGCACACACTTCAAAATCACATTGAAAATTAATATTATCATGTCACCCCAAAAAGTTTAAAGCCAAATAAAACTGCTGCATTTCAATAATTGACCAATGCCAGACAATATAAAATGCAGCTCTACCTTTAACAAAAGATATAAAGACAGGGCTTCTAAACCCGCTAATTGGCTTTAAAACCACTACCTGGGATAGCATTAAAAAGTTTCCTCTTAGGAGCATATCAGATTACCAGAGGTTTTTCTAATATTGCCCCCAGAGTCTACAGTCAAACAGGTCATGTGATCCCAAGCTAAATCTTATTGACTTTCCCCAGGTATGCCCTGCCTGTTACACACACACATGGGTACATAATTAAATAGCATGTGTGAAGTAGTAGGCCATAAGGCCTTAATTATTTATGTACCACTTACTTTCTCTAACAGCTACCAGGGTTCTGGCTAATAGGCTTGGCTCAGTTGATAATTATAACAGAAGGGGAATGTTATTAATTAAATGGGCACTATAGCATAATCATTAATAATTGGTTAACTGTGAGTTGTTAGTGTGAGACAAATCAGTGATTAATAACTGTGTCCCCTTCTGTAAATTACTCAACATCTCTGAGCTTTATATGAGCTGTAAATTGTTCACCTATAAGACTGAGACTAATAATGCCTTTGATGGGGTTGTTGTAAAGTTTAAATAATATTACACAGCAAATGCTCAATAAACATTCATTGTTATTTTTATCAATTACTGTAGAATGTGGAGCCATGCAAATTCTGTTCCAATAAAATTACAGTAAGAAACTAAAACTTTATAAAAGGTTGTTTACAAAAGTAACATAGGTCTGGATTCCTGGATTCTCAGGCATAGTGGAAATCTGAATTTCTTATTAGAAAGGGGAAGTGTATATTTAATAAAAGAAGTTAAGTTCTCAATCTAATTTAGAAGTAGCATTATGGATATATATTCCTGGAACACTTTATGCTTGGGGAAGAACATTTCTTAACTCTACACTGGAAAGGTTTAGAACGAAGTACTGATTCCATAGAAATGAGCCAAATGAGTGTACATATTGTGGTTTCTAAATATAGTTTCTCACTAAAAGGAACCAGGACTCATTGGAAGTCTGCACATGGAATGTACAAGATGATCCTGGGTTATTTTATAATTACCAGAATATAAAGAGTCTATCATGAACTCTTAGGTTTATAATAAAAAAAAAAAACTTAAGAGAGAGGGAAGCTTCCAGTGGTTGATAATGGTACAAATTGACCACCAATTAGTATAGTAAATCTAAAGGATAAAACACATTAAGCATATTAAAACCCTGAGCTCGTAATGATATTTAAAAAGGAAGTAAAATTGGCCAATAATGATTTCACTCATTTTAAAATTGCCAAATAAAGTGGAAGGATCAAGCATTTTTCCTGATTCTTTCTATGTACTCTTCCACTGGAAAACGAGTTAGTAGATGAGGGGATTTTTCTCTTTATGGAAGTATTGTAGCTAATAAAAGAAGGAATGATGTAATTAGAGTATTATCATTTCACAGCCCTGATGAATGATTGGATCCAGGCACCTATTAGCAAGGGCTGCTGAGATCATAAAAAGAGAAACAACCAGATATGTGTATCTTCTAATGAAGGGGCACTGCATTATGTATGAGGTAGCTTTGCCAAAAAAACAAAAACAAACAAACAAACAAAACCCCATGAATTAATAAAACTTAAGTCTGATCAAGCTCTAGATCCATTTTACAGGGAATATGGGGATTTCTGCTGAACACCACCATAGGGCCATAGGGATGGATTAATAAAAAAGACCCAGACTATGAGAAACTGTACAGTACAACCTGATTTCTTCAACAAGTAAATGACAGAGTTAGAGAGGGGAATAAGAAAAAGAGGGGACATCTGTAGACTAAGACTTAATAGTTATATTAACTAATTAAATTGTTCAGACCTTATTTAGAGTCTGATTTTAAACAACAAAAAGACATTTGTGGGACAGTTGGGAATTTGAACACCCATTAGCCATTGAGTGATATTAAGAGGTGTGTTAATATTTTTATATGTGAAAATGTTATTCTGGTTGTTTTATTAAAGCATAGTAATTCTCTTTTGAGATACACATTGGCATGCTTACGGATAAAGGGATACAAAATATAGTCTTCCTATAGACATGTAATTTGCACTTGTGTTTTTCAGTTTCTTTTTTCACTTAAATTCATTTTTAAAATAATAATACAAAAAAACCCCATTGCTAAGCCTTTGTTTTTTTTTAATGTGGAATTAAACTTCTTATCATGTGGCTATAATTGAAACAACAATGTGACATTTCTGCTTTAAGCCTGTCTTCAAGTAGACTACGAGCTCCCCAAGAATAAGGACTGTAGATAATGAGCTCTGTATTCTCAGTGCCTACAATAATGCTGATTCATAGTAGGTGTTGAAGAAATATTTATATGAATTGTATTGAACATAGCTCTACATTAATCATGTTATCACAGACAATAAAACTTCTCCCACAGGAGTGAGGCACACACTGACCTTTCCCATTCATCTGGTCACAGGACAGGAGGGCTTTAAAAGTATTGAGGATCAACATCCATGCCACTTTACTCCTTCCGTGAGTAGGATTTCCGTGCAATCGTCACACCCTATTCACTTGTCCACAGAGACCGACGGCTTTATTTGGATTATCTTAATTAGATATGTGATTTTACGATAATAAACAATGCATTTCATTTTTCATTATAATTTTCTTTCTGATTTTGGCCACTATCGAGGGAAGATGGTATCTTGAACTACCATCCCCACTAAGATCCTCCGACCTCCTAGGGATATGTAGCCCTGTTTCACATTTAAGAGAATATTCCTATATTGCTTGATGTGGCTACAAAGTTTGAACATCATAGAAGAAACCCCCTTATTTTTTTTAAAAGATTTTATTTATTTATTTGAGAGAGAGGCAGTGAGAGAGAGCATGAGCGAGGAGAAGGTCAGAGTGAGAAGCAG